>SJYA01002278.1:2383863-2502364 GCA_006410615.1 Neotragus moschatus | reverse complement strand
CACGGCTAATAGAGCGCCCAATAGGCCTGGGAGCAGGGGTGCTGCTCCTTCTTTGGCTTGGTGCCCCTCAGCCTCCTTTTGCCCCATGGACACAGAGCCCCTTCGGCTGGGAAGACATCTCTAGGTACACCTCCCCCTTAGCTGGACAGCTCTTTTCTCGTTTGCTGGATTAGAAGGCCATGCTGTTTCAGTCTGAAGGCTCTTGTCTTTCTCACCTCAACCCACCCTCTTGCATCCTCGTCACTGCCCACTGCCTGTTTCAACAGGGTGCATCTAAAGCCAGGAAGGTACCCTTTAAGAAAGGGATGTCGGAAGTCAGATCAGGAGTCACGGGGTGATTTGGGTGGCATGACTCAGGGTCCCAGTTTGCCCAGGATTGTCCCATGCTGGCCTCAATCCCAGGCATATTGGGTGTTCAGTCCTCCTAATCTGGGGAGAAGATGGATTTCAGAGCAATGAGCCATGAGATTCAGAGAACCAGGTAGGAAATCACACAGCCTCCTCTTGGATGCAGCGGTCCGGCATCCTCCCTGATGCCTGGGAACAGCACCGGAACCTGTGCGGGCTGTGGAAGAGAAGGCTGTGACTTTTTGGAAGTCGGTGCTGCCAGGAAGAGGGGAAGCACAGAGGGAGGGAGGAAGCTCTGTCCCTGTTCTCTGTGCACTTGTCCATCCCAGGCCTGGTCCTTTGTCCCAGCTGGCTCAGACCACTCTCAACGTGCCTGCGGCAGCCAGCACCCCAGTACCTCCTTCCCCGTTCTAGCCTCTCACCCTCTCTGTCTATCTCCTCTGCCAGCCTGCTCTAGCCCTTCCATTCCTCTCCATCCCTGGGGGAAGTGATTGGGATTTGGCAGTTGGACCATGCTAGGGAGACTAAGAGATTGAATTCCAGCAAAGAGCCAAGAGCAGGTCGGAGTCCAGCTGCCTAATGACATTTTCTGAGCGCTAACAAATCCGACTCCAAGACAAACAGCCTGGAGCACCTAGGAGAGAAGGAGGCTGGCGGCCAGCGGAGGGGGAGGCAGGGAAGAGAGGAGGAAATGGGGACTGGGAGAAAGACAAAGTGAGAAAAAAACGGAGCACACCCAACCCAATGGCTCCGAATCTCTCGCACATCTGCAGAATCAGAAACACTTATTAATAGCCAGCAAAAGGCAAAGAGGAAGTGTCTCATTGTCTGCCGCTGTCATCCCTCACTCTGACGAGCACTTAAAATGTCAAGACCCCTTTCAGCAGCTATGCACAAGCAATCAGGCCCTCTCATCGGTCACTGCGATTTCGCAGCCGCCGCATCTCAGTCCTTACGACTTATTTCCACGCTGCGTTTGGAGACAAGGCAAGTGTGAGCACATAAACAAGCACTGTCTCTTGGGAGGACAGCTGGTGGGGAGGGGGCCGGGGAGGCTGGAGAGGGAGGAGGAGACCAGATCCTGTCTAGCCCGCTCTGGGAGGTGGGAGAAAAGGTCATCACACATGGACATCTGGAGGATTGAGTTTGGACAGGGGGCAGGCGCTGAGCACAGAAGGTTTACCTTGTTTCAGAGAGTGAGAGCTCTCAGCTGTTAAAGCTGGAAAGGCCATTCCACGCCTAACTTTTAGGCAACAAAGGATTGTTTCTGGGAGGTGGGGGCTCTGGTTACTCAATGTATCTTCTGGGAGGAAGATAAGACAAAGGGGCTGCAGCAGGTGGTATTTAGGTGGGAAAGAAGGAAGGACCTCCTGACCCATAGCATCAGTTATAAAGACAAATGGGCCTGGACAAATCACTTTCCCTGAGGATATTGCCCTGCTCTTTCAGGTCACCCACCTGACATACTTGTCTGGAGGCCTGGGGTGGGGCTGGGGGTGTAGAGGAGGGAATGGGAGATACAAGGCTATTTCCAGCAGCTGTATCTCCTGCTGTGTAAGTTTGCAAGGGCTGCTGTAACCACAGGCTGGATGGCCTAACAACAGAAATGGATTGTCTCCCAGTTTTGGAGGCTGGATGTCCAAGATCAAGGTATCAGCAGGGTCGGTGTTGAGAATATGTTCCACGTCTCTGTCCTAGTTCTTGATAGTTGCTGGCCATCTCTGGGGGTCCTTGGCTTGCAGAAGCATCACTCCCAGTCTGCCTTCATCTTCTCACGATGTTCCCCTTCTGAGAGTGTCTGTGTTCAAGTTTCTCTCTTTTATAAAGATACTAGCCATGTGGGATCAGCAGTCCACCCTACTTCAGAATGGCCTCACCCTAACGAATTACATCAGTGACAACCCTATTTCCAAAAAGGTTGTATTCCAAGATCCTGGGGTGAAGACCTCAACATATGCATTTCAAGGTGACACATTTAACCTGTAACTCTTAACAGTTAGCAATAACAGACTACCAAGAGGGTCGGTGGGCTCCCCTAGTGGCGGAGGGGATAAGAATCTGCCTGCCAATGCAGGAGACACGGGTTCTATCCCTGGTCCAGAGAGGTCCCACCTGCCGCAGAGGGACTAAGCCCGTGTGGCCCAACTACTGAGCACGCTCGAGCCCATTCTCCACAGTAAGAGAAGCCACTGCAATGAGAAGCCAGCACCTTCATGCTGCAACGAGAGAACGCCCGTGCAAAGCAACAAAGACAACACATTTTAAAAAATTAAAATAGAAAAAAGAGGGTGAGTGGCCCAAGAAGTCAGAAGTTGGAGAAAGAATTCCAGCCTCTATCGTCTTTGGCTCCACAAAGGCTCCTCCGTATTATTTCTGTTGGAGGAGCCTGGATCTGCTTCTCAAACGCAGGTCTTTTCTTTTCCTTGACATTTATTCCCCAAAGCAGCAGACAGTCCTGACATTACAAATGAAGGGAGCTCTCGTGGGCTCCTTAGCTTAAAGGGCTTAGCTTACTGGTGTCCGAAGTATCCTAACCACAAGAAACTCCTAACAGCACAGGCAGCACACCTCCCACTTGCCTTCCCATGGGTTTCAGAACAGATTCAATGAAGCTGCTCACTTCGGAAAGAGGAGAAGGTAAAATTACTTCACATCTGACTTTATGCTGACCTGACAATGACACCGCCCAGGGATCCAGTTAATGTTCAAAGAAAAATGACCTGTTGCTCAACATTCTCTACACTGTCCATCCAATTCAATTAGTTAATAAAATCATGAAATGTCAGTGCGGGAAGTGTAGAGATAATTCAATCTAAGCTCCTCATTTTTTAGTTGAAGAAAGCAACGCTGAGAAAACGCAAAACGTTGTCCGCATTATCGTTAGGGTCCTTTGTGGGAACACTCAGGTTTGAGGGCTCCCAGCCCAGCTCAGTGTGCATTTCCTGAGCACCTGCTTAACCAGAGTCCAGTGCAGGGCTTTGTCCTGGGGGAGACAGGGGTGGGTATAGACTGAAAATACACAGCAGCTGTCCCCCACGCCTGGTCTGATGCGGAAGCCAGGGGCATGCTCTTCCCCTCTGGTGGAGGTGACCAGCATATGCCCTTCGCTTGTTGGCATTACTTTCATCCCTCCCACCTAAAGGCTGCAGCTGCAGGTTCAGCGAGAGGCTTGGGATACCTGAAGTTGACTAGCTGATGGACAAAGGGACCCGTGGCTCGGACCTCACTGACCCTGCCTTTAAAGAAAAGAACCAACACAACAGAACACCTGAGTGATACCAGCACCCACAGCCAGGCCCATCTTTCTGCTCTCTCTTGGCAGGTCCCCGGTCCTCCAGCCTGCCCCTCACTCACTCACAAACTGGGCAAGGGACCAAGAGTGCTGTTTGAGGTGGCATGAAGGCCTCTGCCTGATACAGACTGGAACCACAGTCTGTTGTCTCCAGAGCTTTCCAGCCTGGGCTGGTGGGGCAGTTCTTGGGAATCTGCAATTTCCACTCCTGGCCTTAGCCTTAGCCTCCCCCTCCCAGACCCTGGCAGCCAGTTAATCAGAGGCTGAGCCAGAAGATCAGACAAAGAGACAAGCAGGATGTTGGGCATCTTCCCTGGGTGCTCTGGTTTCCCAGCAGGGTCCTGAGCCACTCTCAGACGTACCTGGAAATTAGGGAGGCTGATTTCCTCCTACATTCTGACTGTAGACTGGGAGGGAAACAGACTCTCATCCCCTCATCTAAAGGGAAGGAAGTGCCGAGGAAACGGGGTTTGAGCTTCAGAAGGGGATGTCGCAGAGATGGAGACGTAAAAACAAACAGAGGTACCAGCAGCGTCGTTTTAGTGATAGTCATGGTAACGGACACCGCCGGAATCGTAGCCGGCATGGGGCCTGCTCCTGAGGCTCCAAAGTGGATGCAGCATTTGCTGTTTTCCATTCCTCTTTGTCATTATTGTTGCTGTTTTAAATTCTTGGGGTTGTGAACACAGCAAGCCCCCGTGCACGATGGCACCACGCACAAGCACCCTGAAATTCTCACACTCACACACAGATCCCTCTTTTCCTGGGTTCCCGATACATATGTGCTCCTGGAGCCCCAGGCACACTCAGGAACATACTAACGGGTGCCAGACACAAAGACACACCCTGGGGTGCTCACGCAGAGAAACAATCGTCCTTTGCACACTCCTACATCTGCTTAAAAACGTGGGACTACTTTAGTCAGAGGTCAGCTGGGGACTTGTACCTGGGTCTCCTGCTGCTATATTTGTGTTCCATAGCATGTTAACACTCTTACAGTTTCAGCTGACATCTGCCTGTGTGTATCCTTGCTCACTGGCAAGAATATGGTCCATGGAGGTCCTCATACCCAACATCTCGCCCAGGTGTGCCACACTCCTGGATGCCAAGTACATACAACTGACGTATGTCTCCTTACTTGACACGCTTGAGCACTCATGTAATTGTGTTCAGCATCTGCTTCCATAAATGTATGCTCTTGACCACAAATGAATGCCTGTTTGCCCACCCCGTCTTATGCTTCCCTTGTGGCTCAGAGGGTAAAGCATCCGCTTGCAATGTGAGAGAACTGGGTTTGATCCCTGTGTTGGGAAGATCCCCTGGAGAAGGGAAAACTACCCACTCCAGTTTTGTGGCCTGGAGAATTCCATGGACAGAGAAGGTGGGCAGGCAGGCCACAGTTCATGGGATCGCAAAGAGTCGGACACGACTGAGCAGCTTTCACTTCCTTTCACTTTCTTGTGTCCCCATAAGGATGAAATGGTTAGATAACATCACTGACTCAGTGGACATGAATTTGCACAAACTCCGGGAGGTAGTGAAGGATAGGGAAGTCTGGTATGCTGCAGTCCACGGGGTTGCAAAAAGTTGGACACAACTTAGCAACTAAACAGCAATAACAAGGGGTCTCTCGGTGCCATGAGGGCAGACTTGGATGATCAAGCAGAGTTGTTCCAACAAAAACTAGCCAAGACACTCTCCAGAGCTGCCTTCCTTATCTGGCCCCCCTCTCTCTCTCCATCAGCAAAACACGGAGTAGTTTCACATGCCCCATGCAAGGTGGGAGAGGGAACACAAACAGTCAGAGATGGGGCTTTGAGATCTGTGGGCTCCACAGCAGGCAAAAACGGGCAGCAAAGTTGTACTAGAGCCAGTGTGTTCTTAAAAAATCGTGCACATCTCCCAAGGAGGCAGAAAAAAATCAAAGCCTCGTCATTTAAAATCCCCACACAACAGAAGGAGAAATAAACACAGAGTTCTCAGAAAAGGCTGAGGCTCCCTCATGCCTCCCTCCCTCCCCAGAAGAAAAGACAAACAGAAAACAAATCAAAAAACAAATCTGGACTGAAAGGAGCAATTGTCGGATGAATAGCTCCGGGCTTGCTTCTCGCCCTGGGAAACTCGCTCCCCGACCAGCGGGGCAGGAATGAGAAGCACTCGGGTGGGAGCTGATCGGAGGGGCTGCCTGGGTTAGGCTGATCCAGGTGGTGGGGTCATGATTCCTGGGGAACCAGGTGGAAAGGTCACAGGCTTGAGAGGGAAGCAGACTTATACATGTGGTCATGGTCTGTTGTTTAATGGTATGTGAACTTGGACAGGGCACTTGGTCTTGGAGCCTCAGTTTTCTCACCTATAAAATGGGGATAATGCAGGGTCTTTATGCCCAAGCTTGGCTGCAAGGATCAAATGACCTCAGGATTCTAGAGCAGGGGAGGTCTCCAGACTCCTGCCTCCAATCACAAATGCTTGCTTGTGTGCGTGCTCAGTCACTTTGGTTGTGTCCTACTCTGCGACCCCATGGATTGTGGCCCACCAGGCTCCTCTGTCCATGGGATTCTCCAGGCAAGAATACTGGAGTGGGTAGCCAAGCCCTCCTCCAGGGGATCTTCCCAACCCAGGGATCAAATGCACATCTCTATGTCTTCTGCATTGGCAAGTAAATTCTTTACCACTAGCACCACTGGGAAGCCCTAGACACATTTAAAGTACAAAGTTTGCCTTCACTCCTGGGGGAGAAAGATGTCTAAGGGGAGGGGGAGAGTGACCACAATGGGCTCCCTTCTCCACACTATCGATGGTCTTATCCGAAAACCCTCCACTCCTCCTCCCACTGGTGGAGGTCTCCTCACCTAGTTTCTCTTCTCAAGAAATGAACAGATCTTTCTTGTTCACCTACTCCATGCTTAGGAAGTGAAAGTCGCTCAGTCGTGTCCAACTCTTTGCGACCCCATGGACTATACAGGCCATGGAATTCTCTAGGCCAGAATACTGAAGTGGGTAGCCTTTCCCTTCTCCAGGGGATCTTCCCAAACCAGGGACTGAACCCAGGTCTCCCTCATTGCAGGCGGATTCTTTACCAGCTGAGCCACAAGGGAAGCCCCAGGATACTGGAGTGGGTAGCCTATCCTTTCTCTAGCAGATCTTCCTGACCTAGGAATCGAACCATGGTCTCCTGCATTACAGGAGGATTCTTCACCAACTGAGCTATCTTGGCCCCATACGAAAGTGCCATGCAGATCCATAGGTCTAAGACTGAATCTCTGCTCCTCGGTGCTGAAGTTTAGCTGGGGAGAGCAGACCCTCGCCTGAGAAATATTAAAGCATCCTTGTATCAGTCATCTTGGGCTGCTGGAATAAACTCCCACTGGCTGGGTGCCTAAACAATAGAAGTTTATCTTCCCACAGTTCTGGAGATGAGAGTCCACTATCAAGCTGCTGGCAAGTTCAAGTCCTGGTCAGGGCTATTCCTGGCTGGCAGACAGCCACCTCCTCCCTGCGTACTCATGAGGCTTTTTCTCTGTGAGCTCACAGGAAGAAAGAAAGGGATTTCTGATATCTCATCCTCTTCTTAAGGATGCTAGTCCTATGGGATTAAGGCCTCATATCTGTGACCTCACTTAACCTCCATTCACCTTTCCATAAGCCCTTCCTGGTGGCTCAGATGGTAAAGAATATGCCTGCAATGCAGGACACATGGGTTCAATCCCTGTGTCGGGAGGATCCTCTGGAGAAGAGAATGGCTACCCACTTCAGTATTCTTGCCTGGAGAATTCTGTGGACAAAGGAACCTGGTAGGCTACTGTCCATGGAATCACAAAGAGTCAGACACAACTGAACAACTAACACTAATTAAGTCTTCTCTCCAAATATGTGTATGGACATATATGGACACAATTCAGTCCATAACATGCCCTGTCCCTGATTCCATATGTCCTTGAAGCTAGATATCATAGAAAGCTGGCCAGCCCAGGAGAGGGTACCCTATGGCATGTGCTTTGATATGAAAATAGCATACAGCCTGGTAAGGAGAAAGCACTCGGATCTAATTCTCAGGTAATGTATGCCTGGCTAGCACATGTGGCCAGACACAGGGGTTAATACCTAGACTCCTTCCCCTTCCAAGGAGACTAGACCTCAGCGAGCAGATGACAGAAAAGGCCAACCGCTGGCTTATACAAAGAAGGGTGCTGGAAACCGAGCAGGATCATGAACCTTCCCTTGAAGAACTGAATGTGCAACCACACATAGGTTGCCACGCAGGACTGAACGAGACACCAAAAGGGGGCTATGAGCAAGCCCCTTTATCTATTAGGAGAACTCCTATAGTTTTCCACTGCCCAGCTCAAATGCAGTTTATCTACAGACCGTTGTTGCTGTTGTTCAGCCACTCAGCTGTGTCCGACTCTTTGTGACCCCATGGACTAAAGCATGCCAGTTTTCCCTGTCCTTCACTATCCCAGAATTTGTTCAAACTCATATCCATTGAGTCGGTGATGCCATTCAACCATCTCATCCTCTGTCACCCCCTTCTCCTCCTGCCTTCAATCTTTCCCAGTATCAGGGTCTATTCCAATGAGTTGGCTCTTCCCATCAGGAGGCCTAAATTTCAGAGCTTCAGCATCAGTCCTTCCAATGAGTATTCAGGACTGATTTCCTTTAGGATTGACTGATTTGTTCCCCTTGCTGTCCCAGGAACTCTCAAGAGTCTATTCCAGCACCACAGTTTGAAAGCATCAATTCTTTGGTGCTCAGCCTTCTTTATAGTCCAACTCTCACATCCATACATGACCACTGGAAAAACTATAGCTTTGGCTATATGGACCTTTGTCAGCAAATGATGTCTCTGCTTTTTAATACACTAAGTTCGTCATAGCTTTTCTTCTAACGAGTAATCGTCTTAATTTCCTGGCTGCAATCATTGTCCACAGTAATTTTGGAGCACAGGAAAATAGTCTGTCACTGTTTCCACTTTTTCCATCTATTGGCCCTGAAATAATGGGACTGGATGCCATGATCTTAGCTATTTGAATCTTGCATTTTAAGACAGTTTTTATCCCCTCTCCTCTTTCACCCTCATCAAGAGACTCTAATTCCTGTTCACTTCCCGCCATTAGAGTGGTATCATCTGGACATCTGAGGTTGTTGATATTTCTCCAGCAATCTTGGCTCCATTTTACGATTCATCCAACCCAGCATTTCACATGATGTACTCTCATTTAAGTTAAATAAGCAGGGTGACAATATACAGCCTTGTTGTATTCCTTTCTCAATTTTGAACCAGTCCATTATTCCCTGTCCAGTTCTAACTATTGCTTCTTGGCCTGCATATGGATTTCTCAGAAGACAGGTCAGGTGGTCTGGTATTCCCATCTCTTTAAGAACTTTCCACAGTTTGTTGTGATCCACACCATCAAATACTTCAGCATAGTCAATAAAGCAGAAGTAGAGGCTTTTCTGAAATTCCCTTGCTTTTCCTATGATCCAACAGGTGTTGGCAATTTGATCTCTCATTCCTGACTTTTCTAAACTTAGCTTGTACATGTAGAAGTTCTCAGTTCACGTATTGCTGAAGTCTAGCTTGAAGGATTTTTAGCATTACCTTGGCATGTGAAATGAAGGCAACTGTATGGCAATTTGAACATTCATTGGCATCACCTTTCTTTGGGACTGAAATGAAAACTGATTTTTTCCAGTCCTGTGGCCACTGCTGAGTTTTTCAAATTTGTTGGCATATTGAGTGCAGCACTTTAACAGCATCGTCTTTTAGGATTTGAAATAGCTCACCTGGACTTTTTATCACTCCCACTAGCTTTATACGTAATAACACTTCCAAGGCACACTTGACTTCACAATCCAGGATGTCTGGCTCTAGGTGAGTGACCACATGAACAGAAAAGCCTTGGTGGGCTGTAGTCCATGGGGTGGCAGAGTCAGACATGACTGAGTGACTAACAGTTTCACTTTCTAGAGACCATCCTCTGCCCCAAACACACACACACTCACACACACACACCAGTCATTGGCTTACATTCTGTACATTCATGATAGTTGGCGCCAATCTTGTAACAGCATGCTCAAGTTGCTTTTCTGGTCATTCTCACTGTATAGGGTATAAGCTCCTTGAGGAAAAGAGCTTGTCCATCTGATTCACAAATTTCACTGCAGTATATAACAAGTGGAGCCTGGTAATAAGGTGACCAACCATCCTGATTTGCCAGGGACTGAATGGTTTCCTAGGACAAAGGACTTTCAGTTAAAGCCAAGAGAGTATCAGGCAAATGGGAATGATCAGTCACCCTACCTTGCATGTGGTAAGCATTTGGCAAATAGCTAATATGCAAATACTACAATAAAGAATGGAAAGATCCAGGAAATAGCTATAAAATGATGAAAGGGATGAGGGTGGCAATGGGAAGCACCCAAAAAGACTCCCCAGAGACAAGGCTTTATTGGCCTGGGAAGGAAGATGCTGAACCCAAATCTTTAAGATCATCAGCTGGAAACACAGGAAGATTTAAGAACATTTGAATACATTATGGTTCACAGGGACAAGAGTGATGTATAAAATAACTATATATTCCCCCAAACCCCTCATAGAGACAGACCCCTGGATTGCCTGGCTCATGAGCTGAATCGCTGTTTCCATTCAGCACATAAATATTATCAGTATTAAAAAGGAATTTTAAGGAAGGAAAATAAATTGCTCCTGTTGACTAAAGCCAGTCCAACAACTAATTTTCTTTTTATATATTCTCTTTTAGTCCTTGCTTACAATTCTACATAATTATAATCAGAGTGAACACACAAATTTGTGTACCATTTTTTTAAAACTATAGATTATGTGGCAAACATTTTCTATGTTGTTACATTGTCTCCATGGTTAGTTTTTTAATGGCAGTAGAATAGTCTATAACTCAGTTAACACATTATTGACCAGAGCTGTATTAGGGTCACAGGTGTTAGTTTTCAAGAAAATCCCTCTGTCAATAATGTGTTAACAATTCCCCATGATTGACATTTAGGTTGCTTCCAGTGTTCTACTAATAAAGACAGTCCTGCAGTGAATATCTATGTGCACACTTCTTGTTCCTTCTTTTGTAATATTTCCTGAGGTTAAATTCCTACAAGTGCAATTACTAGGTCAAGGGATAGAATAATTTTAAGGCTTATCCTTTCTTTCACCAAATATTTACTGAACAGGGACTATGGGCCAGAGACTGTGCCAGGCACTGAGGATCCACAGGTGAAAGAAGGAGCCAGTGTGTGCCATCCTGGGAGTCACAGGCAAGTAGGAACACAATCACTTAAGTGATACAGTTGGATACATGCTGCCATTGTGATAGAAACAGACCTAGGGGACCCTGGGCAATGACTTAAGTGCTGAGAAAGAAGGGCGTGGTCAGGGTGGACTTTACTTGCAAATTACTTGGAACTCTTAGGAAAGATCAACCTGCTGGAGAGGCTGGGGATGGAAATTCTGAATAAGGGAAACAGCAAGATCCAAATGATGACATGAGAAAATGCATTCTAGGACTTACTGGTGGCTTGATAGTGCTGGGGTATAGGTACAGCATGGAGAGGGTTCCCAGAGGCTAATGAGGGGACAGGAGACAGAACAGGTAGGCAGACAGCCTGTACTATGCCAAGGAGTTCGTATTTTACCCTCAAGGTAGGGAGAAGTCAGAAACGGATTTTAAGCAGACTCTTGATACATTTTTACAAATTGTTCTCTAAATTGTTTGTACGCAGTGACATCAAGAAAATCTTTTCTAAAGTTGTCCTGTCCTGATTCTTTTTGGGATTCCTTGGGTCTCTATTTCTGCCACAGGATAGGGGGTGGGGCAGGGAGGGAGGGAACCATGGCCTCTGGCCTGAGGCTGTTGTAGGGGAATGGCTGTTACAGTTGAATGGAGATGAGCTTTACCCCAGGAGGAAGAGACAGAACTGCTGAAGATCTTCCAGGACTAGAAAAAGAAGCCAAAAAGGGGTTAGAATGAGATGTACTACTTCTGTCACCTCCTGCAAAATGAAGCTAACCAGAACTCCAGGCTCACTGTAAAGCCTCTTAAGCAGAGGCCTCCTGGTCCCCTTATGCTGCTCTAGAATCTTACCCTGGGTAGTGCGGCTTAGTCACATTGACCAATGTGGGGAGATGGACGTGACTCCTTTATCTCAGAAGCCTGGAAGCTACTTGAACTTCCTGCCACTTGTCGACTGGGGCCCTAGAGTGAGCATCAGCCACTGGCTTTTCCTAGTATCTCTTCTGCTCTCATATCCCTCGTTTTCCCCTAAACCCACAATGCCCATTAGTGACTCTGGGACTCTGAACAATGCTCTTCCTTCTCCTGGGATTACCCTTCTTCTCTCTACCTGTCTGGCTAACTCTGCCTTGTCTTCTGGATCTGAAGCCAGGCTCCGTGAAGCCCTCCGTGCCCTCTAAGAGCCCAGCCAGCCCTGGACTCTGCACTTAGAGCTTTTACTGTACTTGTTGACTAGGGCATCCTTGTGTGGGCGCCCTGATCTCTCAGTAGCCTGTGAACATCTTGAAGGCATGGACCAAGCATCACTCATCTCTCATTCCAGCGCCCACCCAGAGTTTGGTACCTGCAGGTTCCAATTGAATTAACGAATATTTGGTCATGTGACAAGCAGACTATGAGAAAGGGGGAAAGGGGAGGAGGGACAAGCACTCTCAGCTACAAAGGCCCCTGAGTGCCGTCATTTCACTGGGATGCATGAGAGATATTTGGAGCCCCTGAGGATGCTATTTGTCCTTTTTTCTCTTGGCTACATCTTCTTCTCTCTGCCTCCTGTTATCTTCCCCTCAGCTTCTAAAGATGCGATTAGGCATCCACCCCAGGTTCCTGTCTGCTCACCTTTCTCTCCACCCCGGGGCTGGAACAGGGAGCGAAGAAGCTGGGCCAGCAACATAGAGTTTCCCTGCCGACTCTAATTCCTGTCCCTTATTAAATTCAAGGCTGATTTGGGCTGTGTGAGCTTTCCTGGACCACCTGCTGTCTGACCAATTCCTTTTCTTTTTCTCCCCCTGGTGACTAATAGCTGCTCTTTCCTCCCTTCGGAGTCTCAGAATCTCCTCTCTCCCTACTCCTCCCTACCTGTTCAGACCCCCATGGCTTCCCAAAGCAAGGATCTGGGAAGCCAGACCATGCCCTCCAGGCAGCAGCTCCTTTGGGGCCTGGGGTTCCTCTCTCCAGGGAGGGGCTGCTGAGAAAGGAGAGCATGGCTGGGAGGGGGATGGAGGCCAAGGGAAGGAGTAGAGCGGGAATAGAGAGGCTGGGGCTGCCAAGCAACCAGGGGAAGCTTCTGGAAAGGGAGGTAGAGCCTGAGAAGGACAGAAAGCCTGGGACAGAGAATAGAGCCCCAGAGCAAGAAAGGATGGAAAATGGGAGATGAGATGACAGTGTAAGTAAAGGGCACTGAAGGATGGCAGAGAAGGAGGCAGCAGGGTGAGGCTGGGAACCCAAGACAGCAAAGCTGCAACAAAACAAATGTTCACACTTGAGGACGTGCAACCTCTCTCGTTTTCAGAGGCGTAGAAGCACTTTGGAATGAGCACAGGAAGCCTTTGCTACGTGGGTGAGCAGGGTGGGCCTGGGACCAAAGCTTCAGCCACAGAACCCAGTTCTGGGCACTCCCTGAAGGCTGAGTGTGCTGCACACACACACGCGCATGTGCCCACGAGCCCACAGCTAGCGGGGGGGGTTAGATCCCAATTCTAACAGGGTCCAGGCTTCAGGTGGCTAACTGAGGAAACACAGATGGCGCTAATACCTTGGGCGCCAGGCCGGGGCATCTGCACACTCGCCTCACAGGGAGCCAAGGATCACCCCAGGTGTCAGAAGATATGTGTTCAAATCCCAGCCTCTAGCCCTGGCCCTGAAACTAGTCACTGGGCATCACTGAGCCTCTGCCCTATGCTGTATTCACAGCCCCAGCTCTGCGGCTTGTCATAACTGGCGAAAAACAGGTACAGAAACGTTTCCCAAATGGCAAAGCACTCCAGAAACAAGAAGCTGATTTTCCTCTTTCCAGCCAGGAGATCACAGGACAGGGCAGAGGGAGACCTCAGACAGCCCAGGCTGCCTGCTAACTCCGTGTGGGTGAGTCTCCCCCCAATTTTGCTCCAGTCAATCTGAATTTCTCTCCATTCCAGCGCACCAGCCTGCCCACCATCCCCCACCCCCTCATCTCTTTCTCTCTCTCTCTCTCACCCCTGGGCCTTGGTGCAGTGTTCCCTCTGCCTGGAATGTAGTCTTGCCTTCTCTTTGCTCAGCTGAAGCAACTACTCTGCCTTCTGGTCTCAGCTGAACTGTGGCTTCTTCCAAGAAGCCTTCCCAAACTCACCAGTGCTCATGAGTTCAGCATCGCTGCTGCCTTCATGGAACCCTGTGTTTCTAGGAGTGTGTGTGAGAGAGAGACAGTGTCTGCATGAAGGGGGGGGGTGGCTGAGTCTCTCAGTCCTAATTATAGCCGACTCCAGGCCCTGGGACCAGTGTGCAGGATGGCCACAGCCGCGCGTGGGTGCCCGGCCACCTGGCTACCAGCTGCCACTCTCTCCACACTCTTGGGAAGAAGCCACAGGAGCCTGAAATGTTTTCTGGGTCACCGCCTAGCACCTGGTCTCTCATCGAGTGAGCCCCGAAACCCGCCTTCGCCTGTTCACAAGGAACGGTTGCCATGGTGGTGACTCAGCCTTCCAGGCCCCACTGAGGGGGAGGCCCTGGGCCGTGGGGACCCCAGGCGCCCTGGCTGGGGCACCTCTGCCTTTGTGAGCAGGGGCCTGGGTGGCTCACAGGGCTAGGGGGACGCGCCTGGATCCAGCTCTGCCTTCAGACATGCAGGACAGGCTGGGAACCTGCCTTCCCCCGGGGTCCACCTCGCTTTCCCAAGTGAGGTACTCTGGCCCCGTGGAACAGGGCTTCCAGGCCCTTCCGTGGGGATTGGACCCAGTTTATCCCCTCATTTTGGCCTCTGCATGATGTCACCTCCTCAGAGCATCCCCCTTCCCGCACCCTGTCCCTGCATCATTCTGTGGAAAACAGGCCCCCTTCCACTTCTAAATCTCTACCTGCTCTGTTTTTCTCATACCACTCAGTGTGACTGGGTCATAATCGATTTTTGGTTTTGTGTGGGGTTTTTTGGTGTATCCAGTGTCTATTTCCTGCAGAATGAAAGCGAGAGGAAGGCAGAGATTTTGTTGACCTTGCTCCCACTATGCTGGCTGGTCTCCAGGAACTCCTGCCCATCTCTGGTCCCTTCTCTGCTTGGCTCTGGCCTCAGGAGACTGACCTCTGGGCATTGTACCTCCCAGATTCTCTTGATGACCAGCTTCTGCCTGGGTTGGGGCCAATGTGGGCACCAGAGAGAGATCAGAAGGCAGGGCATTCCTTCCCTTTGACACCAGGGATCTGGCAGGTTCGTCCCTCTACACTGTGGCTCTCACCAGACAGCCTCTGCCCTGTGATTCCAGGCTCCCAAGCTGCACTCAGCAACTCTACCACTTCCGGCTGGCCTGCTGTTTCTGGTCTTGGAGCCCTCACCAAGCTTCGGGGGTTTCTGAGGTTCACATTTCTGTAAGGAGTCCTTCCACTGCAGCGTCTTCATTTGAACGACCTGCACTGAAAACATCTCCTGCTGAGGCTCAGACCCAGCTCTGGTCCAGGGAACAAATATTGTTGAATGGATGATTTCAGGCCTTCCCTGGTGGTTTAGTGGTAAAGAATCCATCTGCCAATGCAGGTTCAATCCTTGGGTCAGGAAGATCCCCTGGAGAGAGAAACGGCAACCCACTCCAGTATTCTTGCCTGGGAAATCCCATGGACAGAGGAGCCTGGTGGGCTACAGTCCGTGGGGGTCACAAAGAGTTGGACATGACTTAGTGACTAAACAAACAAAAAGATTGATTCCATGAATGGCAAGTCCCTCAGGCTGAGCCTCTCAGAAGCCCAGGCTCTGGTATGGAAGGACAGAATAGGAGGTGATAAGTGCAAGGCAGACACGGGCTCTCTGCATAGAACAGCCCTCCAAATCATTCCCAGACCAAGAGCACTATTCACATTTTTAAAGGTTATGAGTAAGAAAATTCCAGAGCCTCCCTCAATGGCCAGTTTTTATGACTTATAACTCTCCTGGCAGAAATATCTTCCTCATGTCTAACCCAAATCCCTTTTATTATAGTTGGAAACGCCTTCTTCTTGATCTAAAGATAAAGGTTGCATCTCTATGATATTATTCTAGGAAATCATTCCACTACATTTGCATACAGCCTTCTAGTAAGTTAATACACTAAATGAGAAAGGCAAAGAGCACAAAATTTGAGTCCAGAAAAGCTGAAGTATTGGTTCTGGCACCTTATGCTGTACAACTTCTGGCAACTCATTTAAGCTCCCAAATATCTTTTTTGTTATCTATCAGTTGGGAATAATGGTGAGCCTGGCCCAGTCTACTCCTGCCTTGCATTTATGAGCATCAGATGCAAAGACTGTGTCAATGACAAAGAATCCTATATTCAAATGTTAACGGATACGCTCATCCTCTTCAGAGTATTTAATCCCAGGATCTGGAATTGGGCTTCCACAGTGGCTCAGTGGTAAAGAATCTGCCTGCCAGTGTAGGAGGCATGGGTTTGATCCCTGGAGAAAGAAATGGCAGCCCACTCCAGGATTCTTGCCTGGAAAATTCCATGAACAGAGGAGCCTGGAGGGCTACAGTCCATGGGGTAGCAAAGAGTTGGACATGATTTAGAGACTGAACAACTACAATCTGGGATTGTCTTAATGTTATCGTTTTCAAACCCTCCTGAAACTGAGCCACATTTTCCACTTGGCTCTTCCTGGTATTGTTTGTACCTGGGGCATGGGATGGGGCGGGGGATCACAGTTTCTCTTCCATGACATTATTGCACTTGTGGTCCATCTGAGTGCGGTGGGAGAGACAGCAGTCTGACCAGGCAAAAGCCTTGGTTAGGGTGCTTGATTTCCTAGGAGAATGCCAATTCTGCCACCTACGTGGTTGATTTCCGAAGGAAGTATGCTACCTTGTGTTGACAACACAGAGTGCCAACATGCTACACCTTCACTGGGAAACAAATTCGAATCGTCTGCTGCTGGCTGTTATGAAGAGCCCAGCGCAAGAAGTCATCATCATGTGAGATTATCTGAAGGACGTGCCGCCCAGCTACTCCTCTAGATTCTAGATTTCATCCCTGGATCAAGTTAGACGATCCGAGAACTGCATTTCTGGACCAAATAGCTTTGGCTCCTTGTGGAAGCAGATTTATTGACTTCTGTTTAGTCATACAGTTTGAAGTCAGCACCGAAGCAACGCTTGAAGAAAAAAGCTCTGAATCTAGCTATTATATTTAATGGAAGAAGAGTATTTTTCAAATTGCCGGTGTGATTTCTCTGTTCCTTTTTGAAGTCCCATATGGGAAATCCTCAGTTTCAGCTTCTCCAGGGAAACTGGTCTAATTTTGACTAACGGACAATGCAAAATGCATCACCGATGAATTTTTGGCTTTCCTTTTGTCTTTGGGTGTTAGGAAGCTCAGGCCCGAGGGCATGGATTTCTGAGTTCTAGCTTTTCCTCGATCTCATATATTTTTTTCTTCTCATCTTCACTTTTATCCCAACCGTTTATCTATCTTTGTTTCCTACTGTGGTATATCATTAATTTTTGTAACACTGAAAAAAAAAAAAAGACTGGTGGTTCAGATTACTATAAAAATTTGGCAAAGGGGTCAGACTAGTGTAGACAAAAGCAAAATAAAGATAAGTATCCATTGAGAGATGGGGAGCAGCACACATTTTTTTTCCTTTTCATACATCCTTTGTGATTTACTGATTGCTTACTATAATATTAGGTCCAAGGGTTAAAAAAGAAAGTAATGTTCATTAATTTAGCAAATATTTATTAGGACCTGCCAGGTGATAGACATATAATAGGAAACAACATGTCTTCAGCCCTTGCCTTCATGAAGCTTTACAGATGGCAGCAATTTTACCAAAAACTACCTTCAGGTGTGAGCAACGTGTTCACTGGAGAGAGCACCAAGTGGGGAACCTAATTCTGTCCGGATTCTGAGAGATCTGCCTAAGGAAGAAATGTATAATCTATCTGAAGAGGGATAAGGAATTAGAGAAGCAAAGAGGAGGATGGACGGAAGAAGGGATGTCCCCAAAAGGGACAACATACAAATGTCAGGAGACAAAAGGAGTCATGTCCTCAGGTGAGTAGCTAGGCAAACCTGTTTTTAATCTGTGAAATGGAATACTACTCAGTCATTAAAAAGAAAAACCTACTGATACACACAACTTGGGTAGATCACAAAGATAATACTGAGTGAAAGAAGCTGTTCTCAGAAGGTTACATACTATATGTATGATTCCATGGATATCCCATCTTTCAAAGAAAACCACAGTGATGGAGAACAGATTAGTGCACGTTAGGACTTAAAGACAGGGAAGAGTATGATCATTACATATGAAGAGGTACATTTTATGTAATGTGAAAAGGTAGATTTTACAGAAGTGATGGGATTCTTTTATTCTGATTGTGATGGTGGAATAGACCATTAGCCATGTGTTACAATTTATAGAACTGTAAACCAAAAATAGAAGCCAGTGTTCCTGTTAGCTTATTTAAACAGTAAAAGTTTAAATCACAAAAGAA
The DNA here is from genome assembly GCA_006410615.1 of Neotragus moschatus. Classification (NCBI taxonomy): domain Eukaryota; kingdom Metazoa; phylum Chordata; class Mammalia; order Artiodactyla; family Bovidae; genus Neotragus; species Neotragus moschatus. Next base: position 2,484,033 of record SJYA01002278.1, on the reverse strand, counting down.
AAGTTCACAGCTGAAGACCTCAAAAAGGAAAAATGGGGCTAGAGGATGGTAGACAGTGGATCTCGAGAGTATCTGCAGTGTTTTGTTTCTTACAGGAAAGCACAAATCACAAGGCTGTGTTGGTACATTATCCTGATGGTGGTGGGGAGCCATTGAGCTGTTTTGAGCTGGGAAGGACACAACTGGATTTGCTCATTAACACGGTTCCTCCAGCTGTGGTATGTCGAGTGGCTTAAAGGGAGCCCCAAGGGGCTGTGGGGAGGCTAGTGAGGGGTGGTCCTAGTGGGTGAAAGCGGCTTGGAGTAGGAAGATGAAGACAAACAGGTTCATATACAGCAACAGCCTCTGCACAGGTCCAAAGGGAAGGGGAGAAGGAGAACAGAGCTGCTGGTTCTCTGGAGGGCATGGAGCTGACCATGGACCATGGGCCTCTCTTAGCAGAGTCCCGTGGCATCGCCAATCTATCAGGATGGGGTGTATAGCTCCCTTTCTAGTCTGGTCACCTGGGTTAGAAACCTGTGGCCCTCCTAGTCACTTGGTCCGTCACTTGGTCCCCTCTCCCCAGCTTTGGATAACAGCCACTTCTTAGGGCCGATGGAAAGACCAGTGGAGGCAGTGGGCCTGGCCCAGGGAGAGGAGCAGCTGTTCACTCCAGGGTCTTTTCCATCTCATCCCATCTCCTTCTTCTCCTGGGCCCATTTATATTTGGGAGGGGCAGGGGTGGGGGGTCCAAGGGCAGGAAGGGGAGGAGGAAAGGAAGGTTGTAACGTTGCTCCTCCCAAAACCTATTGAGAAATGGCTTCCCAGTGCTTTATCTTCCCTGAGTATCGGCTGCCAGGATCTTATCAAACTGTAATTACCCAGCCTGGGTCTGTGCTAATTGGTTCTCTGGAGCAAAGTTACCTCCAATCTGTGTGTTACGGGTACACAGCAGGAAATGATTTGAGCCAAGGAGGTTGTCTGTGATGACATGTCAGGGAATCACTGTGGTGGCTGCAAGAATGTGGGGCTGGAACCTGGCTTGGAGGGAAGCAACTGTTCCATGGGTTCCAATTCTAACCTGAAATGACCAGCCTCCCACTTCTGTCATCTGACTTCTGTCTCAATCTGGGACAGAAATTCCATTTTCAAAAGCCTCCCAAGACCTGGGATGATGGAATCTGAGGACTGAAGAGGATCTTAAAAATCACCCAGAATCCAACATGTATCTTCCCTTTGACAGCCTCACTGAGGGGGCACCAGTTCCCACACGCCCTGAATGAGAGACCTACCCCTTGAGTAGCCCCTGCCATGCTCAGAATGACTCTTATTATTAAAAAGATTTTTGTTGATTTTTTTTTTTTTAATATTGAGCTCAAACCTTTTCTCCTGACAGTTTCGTCTGTCCCTGTGATGGCACTAAGCTAGCACAATACTTCTTTCTCCTGACAACACTTCAGCTATTTTCCCCTAAAATATTAGAACCCGAAACAACAATGCACCCTGTACCTCAAGACAAGATCCCGCGTGTCACACCCAATCCCCTTTCGTCGCCTCCTACCAGCATGACACGCCATGTCAGCTGTCTGCCTCCAGAAAGGTCCTCAATTTGGCCATATCTCTCCACCGCTGCCGGTGCCACTCTGAGCCAACAAGGCACCATCACCTCGGCAAGACTATGTGAGACCCTCTCCCCCAACCCTGCCGGTCTTCTGCTTCTTCCCACTCTCCCCACCCAGGAAGGAGCTCCACAGTCTATTCTCCACATGATAGCTAGAGTAATTCATTTGCCATTTTTTAACTGTGGTAAGATGTATATAACATAAGATTTGCCAGCTTGGCCATTTTAACATGCATAATTCAGTGGCATTAATTACATTTCCAATGTTGCACAAGCATCAGTACTGTCTATCTCCAGAACTTTTTCATGACCCCAAACAAAATTTCTGTGCCCATTAAACAACAACCTCCCATTCCTCTCCCCTAGCCCCTGGTAGTCTCTGATCCACTTTCTGTCTGTGAATTTGCCTACTTCCAGTACAACGAAAGAGGAAGTATGTAATGGACTTTCTTTTGTACTGTTCTTTTGTGTCTGGCTTATCTTACTTAGCATCAGGTTTTCAAAGCTTATCTTCATTATAACGTATCAAAATTTTATTCCTTTTTAAGGCTAAATAATATTCCGTTGTGCATATATACCACATTGTGTTTATCCATTCAGCTGTTGATCTGTGTGGTCTTAAGATGGTTACTTGATCCCTCTGAATCTTCATTTCCTCAAATGCAAAGTAAAGTGAATAGTATCTTCCTTTTAAGATGGTTGTAAGAAAACAAAGAATCTGATTTTACAAACTGCTAGAAGACCTGAATAGACCTTCTTCCCAAAGAAGACATACAGATGGCCAACAGGCACATGAAAAGAGCCTCAACATTGCTAATCATCAGAGAAATGCAAATTAAAACCACAATGAGATATCATCTCACACCTGGCAAAATAGCTATCATCAAAAAGACCATAAGGAACAAATGTTGGTGAGGATGCGGAGAAAAGGGAACATTTATGCACTGTTTGGTGGGAATGTAAATTGTTGTAGCCACTGTGGAAAACAGTACGGAGGTTTCTCAAAAAGCTAAAAACAGAACCACCATACTGCTGCTGCTGCTGCTGCTGCTGCTCCTAAGTCACTTCAGTCGTGTCCGACTCTGTGCGACCCCAGAGACGGCAACCCACCAGGCTCCCCTGTCCCTGGGATTCTCCAGGCAAGAACACTGGAGTGGGTTGCCACTTCCTTCTCCAATGCATGAAAGTGAAACGTGAAAGTGAAGTCGCTCAGTTGTGTCCAGCTGTTCACAACCCCATGGACTGCAGCCTACCAGGCTCCCCCGTCCATGGGATTTCCCAGGCAAGAGTACTGGAGTGGGGTGCCATTGCCTTCTCCATACCATCCAACAATTTTACCTGGGTCTATATCCCAAAAAGCCAAAAACACTAATTCAAAAGGTTCATGCACCCCAGTGTTCATAGAAGTATTATTTACCATTGCCAGGATATGGAAGCAAACTAAGTGTCCACCAACAGATGAGTGGATAAAGATGTTTTATACACATACACACACACACACATGGAAAACTACTCAGCCATAAAGAAGAATAAAATTTGCAACAACCTGTAGGTACTGAGAGCACATTATGGTCAGTGAACTGTCGACAGAGAAAGACACGTGCTGTGATATTACTTACCTGTGAACTCTAAGAAATACAACAAACTAGTGAACGCAACAGAGAAGAAACAGACTCACTGATACAAAGAGCAGACTAGTAGCTCCCAGTGGTAAGAGAGAGGAGGGGTGGGACAAGATGGGGTAGGGGAATACGAGGCACAGACTACTATGAGTAAAATAGACAAGCTACCAGGATACATTGCACAACACAGGGACTGCAGTCAATACTTTAGCAAAACTCTAAATGGAATATAGCCTTTAAAAACTGTGAATTGCTGTGTTGCATATCTGAAAGCTACACATCAATTATATCTCAGTTTTTCAAAAGTAAAACCAGTGGGCTTCCCCAGTGGCTCAGCGGTAAAGAATTCGCCGGTAACGCAGGAGATGCGGCAACAGCCACGAGTTCAATCCCTAGGTTGGCAACATTCCCTGGAGAAGGAAATGGCAACCCACTCCAGTACTCTTGCCTGGAAATCCCATGGACAGAGGAGCCTGGCAGCAATAGTCAATGGAGTTGCAAAATAGTCGGACACGACTGAGTGACTAAATAACAAGAGCTAAACAAGATAGAATAACAGATACAGATTGTCTACAGTAGGAGCTTAACAGATGGAAGTATCACTACAGTTTATTGAGTATTCTGTTCTCATCTTCAATGTTTTAACACCCTGAACTCTTCCTGGTATCCACCTAGCACTGTTCTTGGCATATGGTAGGCAGTCAATAAATACTTGCCAGATGAATAAGTGAAACTCAAGTTGCCCCTAAATGAGCAGTTTCCTGTCCCCAGCCAGCTTCCCTGCTACATTTCCTTATTTTCCTGTCACTATTTCTACTCTTCCAGTTAGCCGGCCTCATAAACCTCCATCACTTTTGACCACATCATTATCTTTATCCTTTAAGTCCAAAGAATACGTAAAGAGATAATAGTACTACTCCCCATGATACCTCCCCATCTATAGCTTTTTCTAAATACCTGGGCTGTGCTTTTTATCAGGTGACCCAGATTCTGACCCCACCCTATCTCTACCTACCACGCCTACCAGACTATTAGCTGATTGGATGAGGAGTGGGCATCACCTGAGCTGGCTGACAACCTACAATATTATAACGTAACAGGTATAGGAAGCTGAGTCAATCAGACCCTTAGAAGTTTGAAGTCGTGGATATTAAGCAGCTGAGTCACTTAGCAGTGGGAGGACTGGAGGGTCATGATGCCTCAGAAAAGCTGAAGTCACTGAGAGAAAGGAAAAAAATGAATGATCAGAGAAAGCCAGTGGGTAGAAAGAAGAGAGTGGAGAAGCCATGTAAGAAGAAGAACTGTTTTTAGGATTCAGAGAGAGACAAACCAAAAGACCCCAAAGGACAAAACCCAAAAGGGAAAGAGACAAAGATGGAAAGGGGAGCTGGCTCCGTGTGTCTTCCTGGGTTTCTCGGTGACCTCTGGGTTCAGCTCTAATTCCACCATCCCACTGTGGGCCTTAATCCCAGATGCCTTAGACTCTGTGGTTTACACTCTCTAGTATCTGGTATCAAGGGGCTTCCTAGGTGGCTCAGTGGTAAAGAATCTGCCTGCCAGTGCAGGAGACTTGGGTTTGATCCCTAGGTCAGGAAGATCCCCTGGAGGAGGAAATGGCAACCCACTCCAGGATTCTTGTCTAGAAAATCCCCTGGACAGAGGAGCCTGGTGGCCTACAGTCCATGGGGTCACAAAGAGTTGGATATGACTGAGCAAATGAGAACACGTGCATGTACGTCTGGCATCAAACTACATCCTCACTCAAAAGTGTGCGGGTAAAGTCTAAAAACTTTAGTGCTTGCTGGATCAAGTCTAAACAGAGATTCTAGGTCCTGTATCTCTTGATTCTCAGATAAGTCTGTACTGTTATCTTCCAACACAAAAACCTCCCCCCACCAGTCAAGATGCCTCCCCCTCACACTGCTCCCTCCTCACACTCCGGTCTTCCCTATCTGCTCCATATCCTTCCCTTGTGTCCCACAATGACCTTTCCCCCCTCTTTATGTTTCTCCCTCTGTCTATTCTCCCGTGCTCCTCTAGTTCCCTCTTTCCTCTTTTCGTCTCTCAAGGCTAAGGTCAATTATTCCCTAACTACACCCAGACCACTTACTTACACTTCAAATACATTCATCCCGTCCTTCCAGGTTTCTTGAAATTACAGACTACCACTTCCATCTCCCATGGTACCTAGCAGTGTTCCATGTGCTTAGAAGATATTGGAAACATTCTTATTCAATTGAACGTGGGTATAAATAGAGACTTTTATTTGAAGAAGTGAATAATGTTGGATGCCAAGCAAATCACCGTGTGTGTGAGAGAGGGAGTGAAACTGCACCTTTTGGCATCCTACTGAGCATGCTAAGAATTTTGTTGCCTACTACTCCTCTGCGCATCAACAGTTCCAGCTAATTCTGCATATTCTTCAGTCGACTCTAACTTCAGGACTCGTTTTTTAAAAAATACCTCTTCAGATTAAGGAAGTATGTCACCTTCTAGCCCTGCAAATTCAATTAAAACTCAAAAAGCATTTATTAAGTACACTGTGGGAAATACAAAACTGATTAATAAGACCTAATCTCTTCCTTCAAGATGTTCACAGTCTGGTTGAGGGATAGGACAAGAGCATCAGTGGCTAAAGTCAAGGTTGGGTAAGATAGGTGCTGTAAGAGAGACGAAAGCTCTGTCAGAGAGAAAGGCGGTCTAAGGGAGGGAAGGGTCTGCAGAAGAGCTGGAGGAAGAACTATTTGCGACAGGCAAAAGCATGGATGCGAAGGCAACACAGTCATATTGGGGAAACTTGAATGGCTCAATTGAGGATTTTTTAAGTTTATTTTTTGTGCGTTTATTTGTTTGTTTTGGCTACACTACACAGCATGCAAGATCTTAGTTCTCTGACCAGGGATTGAACCTCTGCCCCCTACAGTGGAAGCATGGAGTCTTAACCAATAGACCCCCAAGGAAGTCCCTTGAATGCTCCAGTTGCTACTCAGTGCCTGATTATCAGATCTCTGCCATTTGTGAAAGAGGAACGTTCCCATGGCCAGGAGGTCTCATCAATACACAGCCACGAAGCATTTGTTGAGCATGAACTCGGGCATGACAGATGGAGAGAAGGCACTTTGTCCATCTGTCCCTTGTCAGACTCGCTCGATGTGGAATAAATTGTCCACCTTCTCCTTCACAAAGGCACAAAAGCAGGGAAGAGTGTTTTTTTTGTTCAAGGAGAGTTTGAATATATCATTACATTTTATTAATAAATGTTATTCCATATTCATTAAATACTGATCTGAATAATGAAAAGAATTGTATTTTACTTTTACCTTATGTTTAAAATACTGTTTCCTTTATTCTTACCCCACCTCTGAGACAGGCAGAAGCTAGATGTTTTTCCTGTTACTTGCCATCTGGTTTTAGATTTAGGAGCTAAGGATATGTGTTTGCCCAGACAGGGAGAGATTGAATGCATTCTGCCTGGCTATCACATTATTATTTGATTTGATGATGGAAGAGAGCTCAACCAGAGCTGGAACCATCCCACGCCAGTTCAGGAGAGTGGGTCATGGGCATTTCTTCCCAATTCCTTATTCAATGTTGGTTTGGCAGCTTGAAATCTGTCATGGTGGGCATATTTACACCATGGAAATCGGCAAAAGCTGTAAATAAGGTCTTTTCCTCCCTGGAGAGCCGACTACGTATTTACCAGCACACGCCTGGATCTCACTGCACAGAAGAGAAACTGGAGTGGAGAGCTAAGGTTACTTGTCCAAGATCATACAACCAGTTGTGGTTGTGAAGCTGGTACCAGTCAGGGTTCCAGTATGCCTTTGTATCATCACTCTTTTTGCTGGAAGCTGCAGAACTGATTAGGATTTAGAAGGTGTCTCTAAATAAGAACGTAGACAACAGCACAGATTATTATACAAAAGAAACAGATGCCATGGTCTTTAAGTTAATAGTTTGCCAGGGCTAAAAGAGGAACATCCCAACTCTCCCCAGATGGCTGATTCGTACCCCTCCCCTCACACTCCTACCTTCCTCGTGGGAGGGGTTCTACGAGTGGAGAAGCAGGAGGGAAACTTCCATTTTTTCCAGCTTTGGATTGGAGTGAGTAGCAGAAGGCATTTCTCAGCCAAGCGCCTAGATGCTCTGGACTCCACTTTGCTCTGTAACTAGTGTCTATTTGTCTCCTTAAGTTAAACTGGTTTTTAGCAATTTAGAGCCAGGGAGCCCATGTTATTTCAGTGAAGTGATAAAAAAATGGATATGTAATTGAAATCCCGTTCTACTCCTCTGGGAACCTGGGATGTTGCTTCACTCCACTGAATGATAAAGATTCAGGACCCTGATCACAGGCAGATAAGTAGGCTGGCTGACTAGGATGAATCCCACAGGCACTCCCTAATCTACTAGTCTGTTTGTTAACTATCTGTCTTTTTAGAATATTTGGTTTGCATAATATGATAATATAATAATGCACACACTCTTTAAAGGTGGAAATGAACCCAAATTGAGGACAAAACAGCCACAGCTGGCATCTCTCCTCTGCTGCAACAGATCAATTATCAGTTGGCCACAAGTTTTTATTGAGTGCTTATTGTTTGGCGCTAAGGGAAGAAGTGACGCCAAATGTCCAGTTCCTGGCCTTCAGGAGCTAGCGAAGGCAACAAGGCATGCCCACAGGAAATTCATAAATACTATAAAAATAGTGAGTGCTTTGGTCCTAAATGTGTGAATTAAAGCAAAGGAGTGGGTGTAACAGGAAATTTGGCTCTTGGCTGAAGAGCCATGAGAAACTGCAAAACCTCACAAACCCCAGTCCTTGCTTGTAAAAAGCATTGAAGTATCTGGTTCAATGTCAGTCTTTGTGGTTAAATGGTCTGTACCGACGTGCAGCACCCCTGGATCCAGGGAGTTCCAGCACATTCAGAACCTAGCCTGGCTCCTCCCTCCCTTTGAGATGAGGCTGGCAGAAGTGGTTTGATGGGTGACTTTTCTGCTTCTGTGTTTCTCCTGCACTTCAATAAACATACGGAGGATGGCCACCACCCCCTGAGCTCCTATGCCAGGCCAGACTCTGTGCCAGCTGCTGTACCCACTCTGTTCCAATGTCACTCCTGCCACAAATGTATGAACATGTTCAATAAAGAAGCTAAGTGAGAGAAACAAACACTGCATGGTCCCACTTATATGTGGACTCTAAAAGAAAATTTTAAACTCCAAGAAATAGAGAGTAGAAGAATGACGGCCCAGGGCTGAAGGGTTGGGAAAAATGGAAGAGGTTCCTTTCTCAACTATAAGACGCATATGGTCTGAGGATGAATGCAAATCATGGTGACTACAACTGATAACAATGGATCATATGATTGAAATTTGCTAGGAGAACAGAACTTAAACATTTTCACCAAAAAGAAAGAGAGAAATAGGTGAGATGATGGATGTGGTAATTAATTAGATGGGGGAATCCTTTCATGATGTGTACGTATATCAAATCATCCCATGGCACCCTTTAAATATCTTACAGTTTTGTCAGTTGTGCTTCAGTAAAGCTGGGGGAAACAAGAAGAAGCTAAGGCTCAGAGTGAGGAATGGTTTATCTGGGGTCAGCCAGCCAGCAACCTGACCCCAGAGTGCAAGCTTTTCCCACCAGCCCTATCCATGTAAGTCAGTAATCTCTCAATCCCATCACACACCATAGTACACAGATGCCTGGGCATCAGCTCCTAAATTCTGAGTCTCAAAATCTAGGCCTGAAGCCAGGCATCTGAATTTTTAACTGACTTTCCAGTTAAAAAGTGTACAGGTGGGGTACAGGTGACACGGTACACCAAGGCAGGAAAATAAGTACTGTTGTCTGGTGGCATGCTGTCATCCTGTCCCTCCCCTAGTTCAAGGGCACCTCAGGGTCAGGGAGTGCATCTGAGTCTGGGTCTCCAGCCTCAGTGCAAGGCGTGGCACAGTTGGAGCACCCAGTGCATGTTTTGTGGCCATGCTGAGTCACACTGCATGGCTTCACTGTCGTGGTGGCCCTTCTGCAGGTAGGGGCTGGCTTATCACACTCCCTCCTGGCTCCAGAGACCCAGCTCACAGAGTGCCTGGGGGTGTACGTGTGTGGCTAGTTTGCAACACGTGCATGCTGCCAGCACCTGTGTGCCTGCGTGCTAAGTCACTTCAGTTGAGTCAGACTCTTTGCAATGCTATGGACGGTAGCCTGCCAGGCTCCTCTGTCCATGGGATTCTCCAAGAAAGAATACTGAAGTGAGTGCCATTTCCTTCTCCAGGGGCTCTTCCTGACCCAGGGATCAAACCTGCATCTCTTACGTCTCTTGCATTGGCAGGTAGACTCTTTACACTAGTGCCACCTGGGAAGCCCTACCAGCACCAGCAGGCACCCCCAGCTACCTTCTCGGGGCTCCCGATCGACTGGATACTGTCCACCTGCCTCACCCTCTGTTGGGTGTTTCTGCTCAGAGAGAGCTGGCTGAAAGTCGCTTGACCAGAAAAGCATAACTGGGAAGAAGGAGACGGCAGACAAACTCTACAGGACATTCTGAAACAGCACAGCATGACCACTAACCAATCTTTGGTGAGAAGCTAGATGCCTCCCAATCCCCACTGCTCCCACCCCTGTGTGGAACTGTCTTGCGAGAGTCACAGAGACAGAAAAAGTTTAATAAGGACAAACCCAAGAGACTCCTTTGTCACTTGCCCCCAGCAGCATGTGCCTGCAAGAATCAATGTCATAGGACGTTACAAGGGTTCTGCAAAATTTGAGCCAAGACAGGCTGAATAGAAACAGTTTTCCTGATTATAGACCTTTTATGAGACTCATTATGTTCATCTGCTTGCTGATTATCTTTACAGATATTAGGCAGCATTTCTCAGACATTTTCTTGAATTTTTTCTTTCTGGAACTCTTTTTTGAAATTTTTCATTTTCTGAAAAAGTACTTTGAAAAACGATGATCTGGAATAATGATCTTTGCTCCAACCCCCAATGTCCATTTTGCAGATTAAGAAACAAGAGTCAAGAAAGGAAAAGGGAGTTGCCAAGACCTCGCAGCTGGTCATGCTGGATGCAGGCCTTGGCCTCAGGGATGCTGAGTCACTTCTGCTCCCGGATGCCCACATGATGCCCATGCCCACAGGATGGGCCTGGTAACCAAGGTCAACGTCAGCAACTTTAGACAGTAAGCTTCTGGTGAACATCCTCTCTCTAGCAACCAACCTTTAACTACACCCAAAGGTGAGAAACAAGGTGAGTGGCCATGGGAACACTCCGTCCTTCACATCCTGTGGCTTGACCAGCTCGACTGCCAGCACCTGTCCACAGCCCAGGGAGGAGAAACACACAGGATTCGTGGGTTTCTGGAACTCACAGGCTGTGAGAGGTTAAGGAATACCACTGAACTGTTCAGCTGGAGCAAGGATAGGACTTGAATTCAAGGCTCCTGATTTATTCTTCATCCCCTTTGATGACAAGTCTGTCACTGGTGGCAGGAAGCTAACTCTCAGCTCACTATGTGGTAAGTGAGCACAGGCCCTGGCCGGGGCCCCTTAAGAGGCTGAGAAGCTCTTTGCTACCCGGCTCAGGGCAGGGTTCACTCTCCTCGCCCTCCAGGGATGGAGAGGCAGGATGAGTGATACATTCCCTCTGGTGTGACAGTACGTGTCTAATTCCTTCTCAGGGCCTTCTTAAGCCCTTGGCCTCAATTATGTTCTATGACTAGCAAGTGACACAAATTAATTATCTGCTGGGAAAAGAAGGGCTTTCTTTTATCTATTTGAAAGTAGTCACCTTCTCATTTCAAGAATTGGCCTCATAAATTCCAGGGAAGGACAAAGAAGATGGCTGCCAGTATAATGGAGGGAGGGAGAGCAGGAGGAGAAAAGACAGGCAGAGAGGGAGAGGGAGAGGGCAAAGAGGAGGGTGGGGCAGAGCGTGGAAATCCACCTGCAATTTGGGAGACCCAGCTTTGATCCCTGGGTCAGGAAGATCCCCTGCAGAAGGAAATGGCAACCCACTCCAGTATTTTTGCCTAGAGAATCCCATGGGCAGAGGAGCCTGGTGGGCTACAGTCCCTGAAGTCACAAAGAGTCGGACAGGACTGAAGAGACTTTCACTTTCAACGACATTATGCTAGAAGAATGTCGGTGGGGTACAAAGGAGGAGGCGCTTAAGTCTGCTGAGGGAGGATGGAAGTCACTGCAGGCTGTACTATTTAATCTGAGTGCTCCATCATTCAGAAACTAGAAGCTCCGTGAGGAAAAGAACCATCTTTGTTTAGTTCACCATCGTGTCCCCAGTCACAGTGCTTGGCACGCAGTAGATGCTCAGCAAACATCCGTCTGTTGAATGGATGGATAATCAGTAGGCGTTGGCCAAACAGTGGGGCAGGAAGAGCCGTCCAAAGAAGAGCTGCAGTGAGAGTGAAGACAGCTGTAATGAGTAGCCATTCCCTAGGTCTAGAGTGTCACATGTGTGTTGAGGTTGGACAGGCAGCCAGGAACTGAAGTTCTGTGCCGGGGGCCCTTGATCGTCAAGAAATAACAGCAAATTCCTTTTACCTAGAAAATCCCATTTCATCCTCATGGCCACTCTGTGGAGGATACAGGGAGGCTCAGAAGGCTTATAAAGATCACAGAGCGGGAACCAGTACCTGATTTTGAACCCAAACCCTGTGATCTTTCTGTGGCAGGTGCTCACCCCTCAGGCATCTGCCTGGGATGATTCACACATCTTAGTGATTTCCTTCTGGCCACTGATTATCCTCTGGGCTGGGTTCAGAGCACGGACGTGTGTTTTCACGGCAAATAAAGATGACAAATATGTTCAAAAGAAAATCCATATGACCCATTCCAAAGGCAATAGGTGGTCATTTGCTTCATCAGACACTCTACAATTCTCTGTATCCCTGTAACTGCCTCTTTTTTTTTTTTTTTTGGCTCAAAGGTGGGCTGTCCAAGGGTAGCTGTAGATAAGGGGATGGGAGCTTCATGTCATTTCCTAGTTCCCCCAGGTCAAAGGGAGAAAGAGAGAGAAGCATTGTTGGTCAGTCCATAGACAGGCCCCAAGGACTGGCACTGACCTGGGCATGGTCCACCAGAAAGTGTGTTGAGAACAGGATGCAAAAGGCACAGAAGACACCATTTCTGGCCCTCAGAGAACTGTATGCACGTGAGGGAGGCGACTAAGGGACGTGAGAATGGATGACATGGGAACTAACTGGTCTTCGTGATGCTTCCCACTTGGGCAGTGGGAGGCAGCGAGATGGACTGTGAGGCCAGACGAATCTGGGTTTCATGCTAGACCTGCCACTTGCTTGCCAGATGATCTCGCTATCAGAATAATACCAAATGCACATGGACAGCTGTACAGGTCGATGCGTGATCTCATCCGAATGGCAAGTACTGGGAAACAGTGTAGGATGAAGTACTTTCTGCAAACCCCATAGTCTAGCTGAGGAAACTGAGGATCAGAGTGTGACTTAGCTAAAGTCATCCTGAAAGCCATGATCTAAGACTTCTATACCCCAAATCCCAGAGCCTCCCACGGTGCTACACTGAGGAGGAAAAGCCAAGTTCCCCCAGCAGTGCTGACAAGGCATCTTAGCAAGAATCAGACAAAAGCAGGGTATGGATCTTAGATCCCCAAGGTCTTGTGCCAAGGGGTCTGGGGAAGGAAAAATGGAGTCTCATTAACATAGAGGTGGGGACCCAGGACTCCTGGGCTGTCTTCCTAGCTTCCTCCATCCTTTGCCCACTGCCCTTTTCTCCCAGGTTGCTGCCTAATTATAGAGCTGTTGATGCAAATTATTCTAATAACGGTGCTAATTTATACACATTTACATATAATTTGCAATTCATTTCCTGTCCACATTTAGTCAAACTTCACTAACTCAGACAGAAGTGGGGAAGCCTGGTCTGAAATGAAGAGTCTAAATTATAGAATAATTCAATAGTTTCTCACAGGAGAGTCTGCTTCAAAATCAAGCATGTGAAGTAAAAAGGAGGTATTGTCAAATTTTTCTTTGCAAATTCTTAAAATCTCCAAAACATGGACTCTCAGAAACTCAAAAGCCAAAAATTAATTCCTTTTATTTCTCTTTGAATTTGAGCTATGGAAGAAAAGACAATGGGTAAATAAAAGCTCTCTTTCTTCTCTTTCTCTCTGAATTTCTATAATGGAATTCAGGAAGTTCAAGTTCAATTATGTGATATGATTCCACCTACTAACTTAGTCTGAACTACTAAACTTCTCTGAGTGCAACATTCTCCATCCCTCAAAATACGCAGATTGGAATTACTTAACTGAGACATGAGAAATCATAAAGTAAACTGGTCTTTGATATATGTGGGTCATATAGTTAATAAACGTAATTCAGAAGGTGCAAAATGACAACTGGGTTTGGGCAGTATACACTGAATGACAGCACTGGAAAAGAACCTGCTTTAAAAGTAATAATAAGTGCACACGATGTGTACAAAATTAATGTACACGTTGGCTTTGGCCATGTAGTAGAAGCGCAAGTGAGTGGGAATTCTTGCTCAACTGATTTGTTAGGGGGAGCACTCTTAAGAGTGAGGGAAGCAGGAGAGAGCAGGGGGCTGGAGAAACAGAGTAGGGAGCAGAAAGAAGCTTCAGGCTGGTCTCGTGGCAAGGCTCTACCCTAGCCCTGAATGCACCGGTTAGTCCCGCCTATAGGACATTTGGTGTCCCCGTGCCAGTCAGTCACTGGCTGAGATCATCTCTTAGGATGGAGGGGAATTGTCGGCTCCCAAGTCAGCTGCCCGGCACTCACAGTGCACACAGGGTACCTGGGTAGGGCACTGAGAATCTCTCCTGCAGTCCACCTTCGAACAGCTCTGACCCCCTCACTTCTCCCACTGTTTACTCCATCCAGACACAGTGTCTCCAAAATCCTGAAGGGTCATAGCTTCCTGGAAAATATTGTGAAGGAGGGTGACTAGCATGATCCACATCCCTGATATTTGCTCCCGAGGCCATGTCACTACTCGCTATTTCCCCCTCCACCACCCATTTTAGATCTCACCTTTTAGCACTTCCATTGGTCCAAGTAACTCATCTAGGGCTTGACCTACCTGCCACTGTCCAAGCTAGGGGTCTGCTAACATCACCTGATAAATGGGATATAGCAGAATTCCCCAGAGTGGAGTATGCTGCCTCTGAAACCCTAAGAAGCCCACTAAGTGCTATCTGTCTTGACAATAAGAGGTACAGGAGAAATAGCTCATCTTGAGGAGGGGCCACATCTAGGCTATTAATGCTCTAAAAGCATCAGTGATATGGAATTCTCTAGAACCTAAATCTCCAGGGTTTCTCGACAACCCTCTGGAATGCATGGATCTTACCAAGGCATCCAAAGTATTTGTTACTTCTCATTGAGTTCAACGAACATAATGGCATTAATACCATAGACCATTCTGACATTTTATCCAATATCCATGTCCAAATGGTGTAGGACATGTTGGACCATATTAGAAGCAGAGAATTCACATTCCCCCTGAGACAAGAAGGTGAATATATACTGTTGTCTATTTCATATGAATGCCAACTGCTTTTGATCATCCTTGCTTATGGGTATATATAAAAAAAAAAAGAATGTATTCACCAGATCAATAGCTACATACCATTTATCCAAGGCCATTTAATCTCCTCTAGTAAATAAGGATGACTGATAAAGCAGCTACAATACAGTTGGGACTACCTTGCAGTAGTCCACTGTCATTTGTCACAATCCACTTGTGTTTTTCAGGGGCCAGACTGGTAAATTACATGGGACTATGACAAGGAACCACCACCTCAGCATCCTTTAAGTTACTTAGGGTGGCACTGATCTTTGCCATCCTCCCTGGAATGTGATATCATTGTTGGTCTTCTAGTGGAGGGAGAGAACATTCATGGGGGTCCCACTTGTCTTTCCCATTCAATAGTTCTTACACTATAGGTCAAGGAACCAAGGTTATACCTTCTACTAACTATATCCATTCCAATTTTATTTCAGTAACCAGAAAAGTGGGCTTCCCTGGTAGCTCAGCTGGTAAATAATCCACCTGCAATGCAGGAGGCCCCAGTTCAGTTGCTGGGTCAGGAAGATACCCTGGAGGAGGGCATGGTAACCCACTCCAGTAGTCTTGCCTGGAGAATCTCATAGACAGAGGACGCTGGCGGGCTGCAGTTCATGGGGTCACAAAGAGTCAGACATGACTGATGAGCTAAGCACAGTGCAGCAACCAGAGAAATGACTGCTTGGTGGATATTTTGAGACACTTGGAAGCCAGAATTTCATTTATTATCTCGCCTCCTCTGACCTCACAGAGGTGTCATAACCGTGCTTTGTGTCCCCAGGTGTTGGAGTCAACTCGGACCTTGTCTTCAACAAACCTTACAAGGCTCTGGGTGTTAATTTTCCCAGTGCCTGGTTATGCCAGTAAATGACTATAGGTGCTCTGTGGGGTAACTTGGGTAATCAGTTACCCCCACAAAGTGTATACAGGTGTATACAGTTTTCTGCTATATACACTTATCATAGTGTCACAGGCCCCTTTTTATGAGAACTTGGCCTCTCCTTTAGTCAGTGAGTTTTGGGTTTGAGAACTGGTTCACTTCTGAAAGCTAGACAAGGGGTCATGTTTTTCTATTAGAGAAGCTGAACTTGGCCTTATGTTCATCCATCCTTGATCTCTTTCTCTTATTATCTATTAAGCAGTATACTTGCTGGCTGCCCATCTATTTTGCCTCTAGGAACACCATGATCCATGTACCATTTTCAAAAATCCCTGTAGACCAGGCTCTTCTGATTGCCACCTCAACCCTGTTACCGGTTTCAGTAATCATGTCCACCTTGCCTCTGACAACTGGGTGCTATCACCAGATCTCTGCTACTCTGGAACATTCTAACTTTTCATAGGGAGCCCTGTGTGTCACAGGATCTCCATTAGTCCTAATGCTGAGCCCTCTGGGGGTGTCCTTTATCACCTTGGTAATCAGGCTGTCATCCAGCCACTTCCCCTGCTCCCCAAAAACCGCAGTTAGCTGGTGGATTTTCCAGATTATATAACAGACTCATTCTAGGATGCCTCTTTCTCTGAGCCTTTTGATCCCTCCCTATCCAGTTCAACATGGCAATTCTGGCAACTCTGTTTTGTTTAATGTGGGCCATCACTTTAGCCAAGCTTCCAAGAGCCATCTTAGCAGTGATTTAAAATAGAAACTCAGGGCCCTTGCCAGGGTTTGTATGCTGTGTCATGGGAGAGTGCCCTGTATTGGATAACCCTCTGTAACAGCTTTGTATTCTGGCCTACACCCCAATGCAGGCCCTTCTGGGCCTATTCCTGTTTCCTGCCACTGTATTATAGCCATGTACTCCTGTAGTTCTGGATTCCTCTGACCTTAGCCAGGCCCAGCAATTCCCTAGTCTGGCTATGCTGAGCTTTGACCCCAATCTATGGTTCTGATGACCAGAGGGGAGGGGGAAATCTGAGGAGGGCAAGCATTCAAGCAAGTCTTTTACACGGAAGAGAAGGCCATCTGTGCAGGCCCAAATGATTCAGGGAACTCTGGGGAATCAGCCTTAAGTACATTGATACAGATATTTCCACTCCAAGAATCAAGGTCCCACAACTTCCCTATTAGGGCTCTGGTCTCAGCATAGATGACTTACCTTGGCTGAGAATGTAGTCTCCTTTGAAGTTTTGCCACTCCTACAATTAAACCCTACCCCTGCCTGGTTTTTAGCTCTGTCTGCTTCTGGCTACAAGTAAAAAAATTATCTTTAAATGCCACAACTTGGCTTTAAATTGTTTATAGATTTGAGCTTATCATTTCCTCTCTCCAGTAAATCAATAGTGCTTAGCAAAAGTCACCCAATTCTGTAGTCTTTTTGGTTGTTATTACCCTCATTCCTTCTGTTATGGATTGAACTGTGTCTCCTCAAAAGTCTTCTATTGAAACTCTAACCCCCAATGTGACTGTGTTTAGAGATAGGGCCTTTAAAAAAACGTGAATGAGATTAAGTGTGGTCATAAGGGTGGGGCCCTAATCCAATAGGATTTGTGTCTTTTTATAAGAAGAGAGAGACACCAGAGATGTGTGAGTACAGAGAAAAGGTCATGTGAAGACACAACAAGGTGGTCATCTACAAGCCAAGGAGAACAGCTTCAGGAGAAAACAAACCTGCCAACACCTTGATCTTGGAGTTCCAGATCATAAAATTATGAGAGATGAATTTCTGTTGTACAAGCCACTGAGTCTGCAGCAACCCAAATAGGCTAACACACCTTTCAAATTCCCAAGACACTAAACCAGATAGTGCCTCCATTTCCCAGTTCACCATGACAAAAACCTTAGCACTGATTGTGCTGCAGCCTGCCAGAGACCATTAAAACTCCACGTACCACCAGCAATGGCAGCTCCATTGCAATCCAATTCTAGAACCCCATGCTTAGTGTCTGCTTTTTGTTTGTTTGCCTGCATGCTGTTTTAGGATTACTCTTGAAACAAAATGGCTTAGGTTGGGATCTCCAAAAAGCAGAGACTTAGGTGAGGACTTTCACTGATTTATTGAATTCACCTGCTAATGCAGGAGACCTAGGTTCAATCTCTGGGTTGGGAAGATCCCCTGGAATAGACAATGGCAACCTACTGCAATATTCTTGCCTGGGAAATCTCATGGACAGAGGAGCCTGGAAGGCTACAGTCCATTGGGTAGCAAAAGACTCAGACACGACTTAAAAACTAAACAACAACAATAAACTCAAGAGAGGAGAATGGAGGAAAGCAAAACAGGATGAGGGGACAAAGCTAAGCAGGAATATGCCCTTGTCTGAAAACTAGCTTCATTCTGATCTCATTAAGAGGTCTTCAGTGCAATTCTACCATAGAAATTGTCCCCCTTTGAAGCAAGAGGGTTGCCCTTTTACACTGTGCCAGTCATTCCCTGATGTCTGTCACTGGGGAAGAGAAGATGGGTGCAGAGCCTCTAAGGTGCTCCTGTTAGACCAAGAGAAATTCTCTGGAAAGAAGGCAGCTGATACGCGTTATAAGCCAACAGTTACAGCAGCTGGGACATGGGAGCACCAGCCAGTGAAAGTTATCTGAGTGGGTGCCAACAGCATCAACTTCTACAAAGAGATAGATGGAAAGGGGTGGATAGATAGATGATAGATAGATAGAGACAAATAGGGATGAATGAATAGGTAGATGGAATGCATGGGTAGACAGAGAGACGGGGTGGATAGATAGTTTGATAGATAAAGGAAGGAAGGGAAATAGAAACATAAATGATAGATTGTAAGTAAGTAGACAGGTGTGTCGGTAGGTGGTAGATAGTGTTTTGTAGGAATTAATAGAGCAAGAGCAGTCTGGAAAGAATCAAACCAACATATGTCTGCCAGATTGAAAAAAAATACAAATGGCCTCATTGCATTCGGTCCTCCCTAACATTTCTCTTTGGAATCCAGCATACCAGTGCACACTGCTAATGATGGTTAGAAAGGATGCTACAGTCACACAGATGAGGTTCTCTTGTTCCAGGTCAAGTTGCCCAGCAATCAGACCCTGAGATGGAGATTAGTGGGCAGGAAGATAATTTTGGAGTATTCATAGGATCGACCCCTGTGGGAAAGGAAAGAAGCAAGACTGGGCAGAGGGAGGAGTTGGGCTGAAAGGCAGCCTCTTTAAAGGTTACAGCGACATCACAGGGACTTAAAACTAGAATGGCATCTCAGAGCTGAGCCAAGCTGAAGTAGTGGCCAGGCCTTGACATCTTTACATGGGCCAACCATCAGATGCAGGCCACCCCACACAAAGGCCATGACTTTGGTGCGATGACTCTCTTCAATGATAGCAATTCCTCAGAGGGTTAACAGGTAAAAGCTGTCAGCTGACAACCCTCCAAACAGCCAGCAGAGTGCCTCCTTCAGCCCTTCAGAAGGTTTGGGGTTGCACCACACAGCATCCGGCATAATCACGTAGTCCAGGGGAGAGGGGAGGTCTCTGCGATGAGATGGCACATCAGCTGGACCTTGACAGAGAGTGGGAGTTAGGTGCCACCTTGGTGGTGGGGGGGTGTTAGGTACCACCTGGGGGGCCAGGTACCACCTTGCTCTCCTCTTCAATGCCAGATAAGGAAGCCCTCAATTAGGCCATTTCATGCTGAAGACTTTGGGGGAAAGAAACAATTAGGAGCCATTAAGTAGGATACCTGTTCTCTCTCTTTTGTTTTCCCTTTTAAAAACAAGCTGGAAAATATGCCTTAATTAACCTGCTTTTCATTTAGAAGACAGCAGCAGAGCTTCTGAACATGTCAGTGGCTTGAAGATGAAATGGAAGAGAGCTTGTCAAACATCTCCCTAAAAGGGCAGAAAAGCAAAATCGGGAGGTGAAAGGTTGGGTGGGTGGATTGCTCAGACTCAAGAAACTCTCCACCAGGCACTAATTGGGCTGCCAAGATGCACTGGGGCAAAGAGGAGAGATGCGGAGAAACAGCTTTGCAGCCAGGGGTCAATGATGAAGCCAGAGAGAGGCACAACCAGGACCCTCCACAGAGCAGGCACCTGAGGACCAAGCAGGGTTTCCAACTGAAGCTGGAGCAGCTCATGGGGGCTGATGCCCATTGAACTCCTGATTTGGGACTCTAGACCACATTTCTCCCCCTCACCACCCCTGTCTTGCCTGCACCCTGCCCATCTGCAGCCTCACTGGGGGGACTGCTGGTGGGGAATAGGGGGAGGATTTCTGAGCACGGCATTTCCAAGGAGGAGGCTGAAGAGGAAGACCAGGGAGGGCAGGCTCCTGGAGGATCTCGGCAAGGTCAGGGTCACGGAAGAAGGGGAGGGATGGGGGTGAATGCTGCTAGGGCCAAGCAAGGAAATTCACTCATACCTTCAGGACAGGAGAGAAAGCTTAGTGTAGGAAACGGGGTATGTTCATGCATGCGTGCTAAATCACTTCGGTCATGTCAGACTCTCTGTGACCCTATGGACTGTAGCCCACCAGGCTCCAGGATTCTCCAGGCAAGAATACTGGAGTGGATTGCCATAACCTCCTCCAGGGGGTCTTCCCTGCCCAGGGGTCAAACCTGAGTCTCTTTCTTCTTCTGTATTGGCACCACCTGTAAAGTCCCGGGGTGTGTGTGAAGGTAAAGACAAGAGCTTGTTTGCCCAGCTCCTTCTCTACTCTCTGTTCCTCTACTTCCCACTTCTCAGCAGAGCTTTCTTAGCAAGTTAGGTGGGCCATGCAATGGATTACCCATCCTGATTACCCAGCTCCACTGCTCCCCACTGTTGCCCTGATTGCTACCCAGAGTGTGTCCCCAGAAGGCGGAAGGTAAACCTGCAGATCTATCAAGCCTCCCTGGTTAATTTTATTGTCATTCTCCTGCTCTCTGGTTCTTTTTTTGAGGGAACTCTTTGGAATCCAGAGTGTATTTCCCTGATAGCTCGAACATTTTTCTAGAAAGAAGCTCTGTTCAGGGGCCTGGTGTCATTCATTCATTTATGTATTCATTCATCCTCTTCTGTGTATTTATTAATTTCTCAAAGGTTATTCAAGCACCTAGTATGCCAAATATCAGGCTTCCCAGGTGGTGCTGAAAATGCAGGAGATATAAGAGATGTGGGCTTGATCCCTGGGTCAGGAAGATCTGCTGGAGGAGGGTATGGGAACCCACTCCAGTATTCTTGCCTGGAGAATTCCATGGACAGAGGAGTCTGACAGGCTACTCTCTGTAGGGTCACAAAGAATTTGACATGACTGAAGCAACTTAGCACCCTTGCACACATGCCAGATATCATAGTGTTCAAAATGAACACCATGCAATTCCTACCCCTTTGAGCTCATGTCTAGTGGAAGGAAGAAAATCATAAGCCAGTATGCATACTGTTATAGAACCATCCTGCAAAATGAATGGAGAGAGAACTTCTGCCTTAGACTAGAGTGTGGGGAAGATTTGATGGGAACTGGCGCGTTAAGGGTTAAGTGAGCACTGACCAGACATAAAAGGAGAAGAGAAGGCTTTAAACATGAACCTAATTGTTTTAGATCCTATCTGACTCTGCTGGACTGTCATAACAAAATACCAAAGCCTGGGGAGCTTAAACAACAGAAATTTATTTATCCAAGCTCTGGAAGCTCAAGTCTGAAATCAAAGTGCTAGGATGACCAGGTTCTTGCAAGACCTCTCTTCCTAGCCGGCAGGTTGTCACCACCGCTGGGTCTGTACATGGTCTTTCCTCGGCCTGGGCAGGAAGAGAATGAGAACAAGCTCTCTTACAAAGGCACTAATCCCATCATGGGGCCCCACCCTCACGATCTCATCTCAACCTAACTGCATCCTAAAGGTCCCACCTCCAAATCCTGTCACACTGGGATTAGGGCTCCAGTGGGTGAATTTTGGAAGTGTACCTTCCGTCCATGACAAATGTGGAAAGCTGGTGAAGATTTTTAGGCAGATTTTTAGGAAGTGGTATAGTTAGATTTAAAATTTTAGAAATACCCATCTGTTAGCAGAGGGAATCATGAAATGAAAGGGCAGGAGTGAAGACAGAGAGACAAGGTAAGAGGCTGCTGAAACAGTCAAAGCAAGAGGTGATGAGGGTTTGGCAGCAAATTCCAACAGTGAACAAACAGTTGTCAAATAAGCACAGAGTGGGATTGGAGAGATTTGTGTGGCTGTCCTCAAGTTGGGTGATGGGTGAGGGTGGTCATAATATTAATGTTGCAATCAAAAATAAATGTTTAGCTTGTGAGGGTCCCCTTTCCTTGCATTCATTGGTTATTCTCCCTCCAGGAGGTGAGGGGATTTAGCATTTGGGAGCACAAATGGCAAGACATACTATGGTCTGGATTGCAGTCATTAGATGACCCCTGATAAACCCCTCTCAAATTTTGGCTAGATGTGAAAGGCTGAGCTTGCCCATTGGGTAAGGGAATGAGAAGAAAAGTTCTCATAGGAGCCATAGAAATAAGTCAGAGCCAACCTATTCATTGCAGACTGGCAACCTCCACCCGGATACCCAGATCACACTTGATTACTTAATTTAGATGACCATATATACTGGTTCATGAGGAACAGTCTGATTTATACTTGTTTTTCAGTCATAGTAATATAATCCCTTTCACTCTCAAAAGTGTCCCAGTTTGGATGCTAAAATTTAAGTTTACCTTCCACATTAACCGCAGCCTTCCTTCCCACTGAGCCCAGATGCAATCTGAAAAATCCTTCTAAACTCTGCCTACTTTCTAAGCAATAGCTATCCATCAACCAATCAGGTATTGAAATCTACTTGCCACCTTCGACAAAAGAAAGGATGTAGGTCCAGTATTACGCTGGGCGATCCCGGGCATGCCACTTGTCCTCTGGGAGCCTTCATCTCTTCATCTGACAATTGTAATAATAGCATTACCTACCCTCGGGGCTAGTGTGAGCCACAAATGAGATAGTGCATAGCAAAGGACCATACAGACCGTGGAGTCTTTATGATTATTCAAGGGCAAAACAGTTGTCATTGTGGTCTCAGGGGTCTTGGCATCTCCCTTGCTTCTGCTCTAGGAGGAAACCAGGATCCTCCTTGGGAAGGAGGCTGCTGATGCCAGCAACTCTTCCTGGAGCTTAAGCCTCTCCTCCCCTAATCCTCTTCTCCTTTGGAGAAAAACAACAAACCCCTCCATCACCCCCGCCCCTCAGATCAACTCCATCAAGAAGCAAGGCTTCTCTTTGTACTACAGCAAACACATGTCTCTTATTGATGCTCCCCTGGGACCCTCTGCAGCAACACACACAGAGCTTTGAAGTTGCGAGTGTGTTTAATGCGCCAGGGTCCCGTCTCGGTTCAAGGACAGTATTTTAAGTCCCTGAGAAGATGGGAATAAAGTTTTGAATGCAGAAAGAAATAGATTCTTAACAGACTTAAATGATAAAACATCACAGTCCCCAACCAATTGCAGCAGCCAGCTCTGAAGAGAGACCAAAGGAAGAAACAATTGATTGGGAAGCCTGACTTCTTTCCCAGCCATGGGCCAGGTGCCTGCCCTAACTTGGCACCATCTCCTTGACTTGTGACAGGCAGGGACTAAGCTTGAGGATGTGGGCTGCTGAGGAAGGGGGGCAGGGAAGTGAACCTAACTAAGGTATGGAGGACAGAGGCATCATGTGGGGATGTGACCCTTGAAAGATTCCTGCCTGAAGGAGGTGTCACCTAGCCAAATCATAAAACCCAAAGTGGGGAAGTAAATTGCCTGACCTAGAGTCATCCATTAGAGCAAACGCATCTTTTTTTTTTCCCCATTAAATGAACTACATTATATCAGAAACAAACTGTAAACTTGACTGCTGGTGCAAAGGGAGTCCAGGCTTCAGGAAGGAAGAACAAAGTTAGTCTTCTGAGAGCTCCTAGAAGATAGAGATATGAAGCCGATGACTCCTGAGATGGTGGTCTCCTTGAGAATTCCAGAGCCTGGGTGAAGAACAGGCTGAGTATTAGCAAACCAACTCCCTCACCTGTGCTGCAGACATAGGGACCCACGATATGTCTGGGCAGGGGAAGGGGCCACATTGGGAGGCCAGGGTGAGCTTATTGGTACCCAAGATTTGGGAAGGACCGATTATTCTGAAGGAGCAAGGCCAACAGCCCATGTTCATGATCAAGGGGTGGATGGGGAGATCATTTCACAGTCTCATCAAGAAGTTTGGGTCTTATCCCACTTCAGTTCAGTTCAGTTTAGTCACTCAGTTGCATCTGACTCTTTGCGACCCCATGAACCACAGCATGCCAGGCCTCCCTGTCCATCACCAACTCCCGGAGTCCACCCAAACCCATGTCCATTGAGTCGATGATGCCAACCAACCATCTCATCTTCTGTTGTCCCCCTCCTCCTCCTCCCCTCAACCTTTCCCAGCATTAGGCTCTTTTCCAATGAGTCAGCTCTTCACATCAGGTGGCCAAAGTATTGGAGTTTCAACCTCAATATCAGTCCTTCCAATGAACACCCAGGACTGATCTCCTTTAGGATGGACTGGTTGGATTTCCTTGCAGTCCAAGGGATTCTCAAGAGTCTTTTCCAACACCACAGTTCAAAAGTATCGATTCTTCAGTGCTCAGCTTTCTTTATAGTCCAACTCTCACATCCATACATGACTACTGGAAAAACCATAGCCTTGACTAGATGGACCTTTGTTGGCAAAGTAATGTCTCTGCTTTTTAATATGCTGTCTAGGTTGGTCATAACTTTTCTTCCAAGGAGTAAGTGTCTTTTAATTTCATTGCTGCAATCGCCATCTGCAGTGCTTTTAGAGCCCTCCAGAATAAAGTTATCCAACTTAACTTGGCAAAATCAGGGATATAATCCCCCTACTTTTCTCAGGAGTGATCTGATGCAAGGGGGGTGTTTTACATTGAGCTAAGGGCATCTTAGTCAACTTTTCTGGAAGCAAGTACAATGCTTGACATACACCAGGTCAATATTTCAGCCTCATCCTCTCATTAGAGTAACCTGGGTTGCTTTATAAAAATATCAATGTCTGGGAGTCACTCCCAGTATCTCTGATTTAATTGGTTGGTCTGGGAAAGAATCTGGGAATTTTTTATAACTCTCCAGAAGACCTGAAGTGGAGTCAAGGACATGAACCGTTGCACTAGTTCATCTGTGAATGTGAACTGAATGAGTGAAAGAGCCAGTGAAAGAATGGAAGAATTGGAGGTGAATGCCGGCCCTCACTCACCATGGCAGCAGGCATTGGCATGGGACGGTGAATGGGCCTGCTCAGGAGAACAGGTTATACATCCCAAAGCTCTTGGGTAAACCCGACATCAAAACCAAGGGAAACTGATTGTTGCTGAAAGGATCTTCCCAATAAATCATTGTAGCTGGGTGTGTTATCTTCTCTTCCCTGCCAAATTCTGTTTAGGGTACTGTTATATGTCTCTCTCCATTTCATTTGCATAAGAAACCAGGGTCATCAGAAAAGTGTTTTTAATCTATATGATAGAATATAGATATATCTATAATATAGACAAGAGTTTTTATCTATATTTCATGAGTGAATAAAATTAAGAGCCCCATCTCCAGGAAAGATACATATTGCCCCAGGTCACTCATTTCTCTGGTGCGGAACCAAGGACTCTGTGCTCTGGAGTGGGTTCACCTTTCCAGCTTCTACTGAGGGTTAAACTGGGAGTCTGACCTCTTCTTCCCAACATCTCTATATATATTACCTTGTTCCCCAACACACAAGGGGTGGGGCAGCACAACCAGGCAGCCAACTGGGCAGAAATCAAACTCAAGAGGGTCCCATTCCCTCCACTGTGACCTTGTAATGATGATGAGGAAATGTTGGATCCTGAAGGTTGAGTCACAGTTTAATTAACATCTCCACCATTGTGTGGAGCCTGATTTCTGTGGAGGTCCAATGTCTTCTTGAACTAAGTTGTTGAGCACTTGCAAATTTCTTTGAGTGTCTCATGGGGGACGGTACTCAATGCAGGGTGAGCAAGATGCAAACACAGGCGTCTTAGAGGGCTACCCTACCTCCTTTCCATTCTCTCCCTCCCCCTCTCTCTCTCCTGTGTGCGTGTGCACACGTCCTCCTCACAATGCCATAATGTCTATGTAAATTGGATCTTTAATATCCTTCAGATAAATGGCTTCAGAAAGAACATGGATACAATAGTCTGTCTCTGAGTTAACATGCTAGGNATTCTCTCCCTCCCCCTCTCTCTGTCCTGTGTGCGTGTGCACATGTCCTCCTCACAATGCCATAATGTCTATGTAAATTGGATCTTTAATATCCTTCAGATAAATGGCTTCAGAAAGAACATGGATACAATAGTCTGTCTCTGAGTTAACATGCTAGGCTCTGCCTCCCAAATTGGCTCAGAGAAATTAGCAGGAAGGAAAGAAGGATCAGACGAAATAATAACTGCTTACCTGCTCATTAATTTAATCTCTGCCCCCCCCAACCCTCTTTTTGCCTTGTGGTTTCACTACCCATAAAATAACTAGATAACTTCCAAGTCCTAGATGAAAGGGAAACTAGGTCTGGAAGCTCTAAGATTAAAGGAGAATTTTTAGGATTAGTCTTTGATTTTCTCCTCTCTCTCTTTTTCCCTCTCTCTTATTTTGTTCTTTTTATCTCAGAGGTGACTTCAGAGGCGTCTCCTTCTGTCCTTCTCTCTGCTGAGCTGGTCAACGCAGAGTCTCNAGATGAAAGGGAAACTAGGTCTGGAAGCTCTAAGATTAAAGGAGAATTTTTAGGATTAGTCTTTGATTTTCTCCTCTCTCTCTTTTTCCCTCTCTCTTATTTTGTTCTTTTTATCTCAGAGGTGACTTCAGAGGCGTCTCCTTCTGTCCTTCTCTCTGCTGAGCTGGTCAACGCAGAGTCTCCTTTGGCAGAGCACACCAGCAACTTGGGACCTAGGATGGAAAGTGGAGGGTGGGACTACTTTCCGGGAAATTACCCACCAAGGCTCACTGGAGTGTCTGTGGTTTGGGTGATGTATGAGTGCAGGAAACTGTTCCCTCCTCAGAGTGTAAGCGGGACCCCTTCTTGCAGATTCTTGGGTACCCTTCTCTATACCTTTCTTTCTTCATAATTTTGAGGTAGGAAAGACCCCAATCCATCTAGTCTACAGAATCTTAGGAGATCTCGATGAAGTCATGATGCCTGCACCATCATGGGAAGTGAAGTCGCTCAGTCATGTCTGACTTTTTGTGATCCCATGGACTGTAGCCTACTGGGCTCCTCTGTCCATGGGATTTTTCCAGGCAGGAGTACTGGAGTGGGCTGCCATTTCCTTCTCCAGGGGAACTNCTTAGGAGATCTCGATGAAGTCATGATGCCTGCACCATCATGGGAAGTGAAGTCGCTCAGTCATGTCTGACTTTTTGTGATCCCATGGACTGTAGCCTACTGGGCTCCTCTGTCCATGGGATTTTTCCAGGCAGGAGTACTGGAGTGGGCTGCCATTTCCTTCTCCAGGGGAACTTCCCAACCCAGGGATCGAACCTGGGTCTCCTGCATTTAGGCAGACACTTTACCGTCTGAGCCACAAGGGAAGCCCAGCCATCATGGGAGCAGGATTGCAAACAGCTCTGACAGTGCTCAACGTGGTGTGCTTCAAACAAGTTTTACGTGTATCACAGGAACCCCTCCCAAGGTCAATGCCTTCCCCTTGTTATGATCAGGAAAGATGAGACAGCCTGCGTCTATACTTTAGGTCCCATTCAACGAGTTTGCATTTGGATTGCTCCATTCTTTCTGAAAGCTCCTGGCAGCTCAAGTGGTGAGCCCCTGTCTGAATATACTGAGTAACCAGGTCTCCATTCATTACTCTGGCTCCAAGGGTATCTCTTGCATCCTCCCCAAAGTCTAGTGAGAAGAAATCAGATAAGATACATAGATACTACATTCAGTTAGTGGAAGGTGAAATCAAAACCTTTTAAAACAGAAGACTTTACAGATCGTCATCATCAGACTCTGCTCAGTAGGTAGAAAGCACAGAGTGATGAAGGTAGAAATATATAGCAAGCAGGAGTTTGCCCTGATGCACATATGGGGTATCATTAGAATGGCTCCTCCAGTTCTACCAAAACCCTTTCATATAAGGGGTTTTGTATCTAAAACTTCCTCAGGTCAGACTTCTTCCAAACAACGTGAACTTCTCCACTGTAAATGCTAAGGTTCAGCAAAGGCACAAGCACATGAAAACATTAACAGAGGCAAGATTTCAGAGAATTTTGCTCAGCTGGACTGTACTATAAGACATGAAACAGAAGACATTTCTCTGCTTCTTTCTGAAGCCTGTTTAGGGATCTGGATGCAAATATTTATGATGTTTTAAACTCGTGGCTAATATGGCACAAGATCTAATCTGTTCTTCACTTTCAAGACCATGGACCTCACATCTGGAAAGAAAGTTACTCTAACCTAGAGCAGCAGGTTTTTTTATCTTAAGACCTCTTTATGTTTATGTAGGATATATCTATTGATATTTACTACACTAGAAATTATTTATACTCTAGAAGAATCTTGAATGTTTACTAATTCATTTAAATGTACAATAATAAACCATTACATGAGAACATAAATAATGTATTTTATTAAAATTTTTTTTCCAAAACAAAATTAATGAGACCAAGTGGCATTGTTTTATATTCTCATAAGTCTCTTTAATGTTGGGCAAATTCAAAATCAGCTGGATTCTCTTGTCTGCTTCTGAATACATCCTGGTGTGACATATTGTTTTGTTAAAATATAGGAAGAAATTATGGCTTCTCACAGATATGTAATTGGAAATGGGAGGAATATTTTGTTAGCCTTTCTAGTGACTGTGGATATCCTTGGAATTATATCAAAACTCAACAAACAGTATTTTCTTAAAAGTTAATTGCAGTTTGAAATAGAAAACTTTCCACCCTCTGTTATATTAAAACCCATTGTTCCATCCTACACTTTGAATGGAACTTCTACATCATACATGATCATTTGGAAACACTGGTTCACTGAGTTATTCAGAGCTTGCAAATGTCCATACATTTCATTACCCAGTTTTGGAAAGTCTTATTCATTAATACAGGACTTCCCTGGTGGCTCACTCAGTAAATCGGACGGCAATGCAACAGTTCAATTCCCGGGTCAGAAAGATCCACTGGAGACTGAAATGGCAACCCACTCCAGTATTCTTGCCTGGGAAATCCTATGGACAGAGCCTAATGGGCTATAGTCCCTGGGGTCACAAGAGTTGGACCCAACTTAACGACTAAANGGAGACAAGGACACATGCTCATAAGACAAACACAGAGGAAGGGTCAGGAGAAAAGTGTCCCCCTTCCCCCATGGACTATATGTGGGAAGATCCTTATCTATTGTTGATATCTTGCTTCTTTCCAGCAAAAGGGAGGGTGAGACTATGGGAGCCCAATCCTCTTCCTAGGCCTCCTGGGCTGGGTGGAAATATCAGAGGGAATCATTCTGTAACAGAAGGGAAAGGGCTAGGGTACAACTTTTGAAAGAATGACATAGTCCAAGGACATGAACTGATTAGAACCAAATGTGTCCAAGATGGCAGACATCTGTTGCCTGAGCCCTTGCTCTGTGGGCTCAAACAAAACCTTGTGTGCACCAGGACCCAGAGACCCCACAGAGACTGAGCCAGACCTGCCTTTGAGTATCTAAGTGTCTCCTGCAGAGGCACAGGTCAGCAGTGGCCTGTTGCAGGGGCAGGGGCTCTGGCTGCAGCAGACCTGGGACACGCAGCCTGTGGCATAAGCCTTCTTGGAGGAGGTCACCATTAATCCCACCATAGAGTTGCCAAGCAGACAACCCACAAACTGCAGAACATATACCAAATAAATTTTTGTACTGTTAAGAAAGTTCTAGGACCCACAACAGATTTCCCAACCTGCAGATCTGGCAAAGAGACTGAGAACCCCGAGGGAATTTGACTTTGGAGGCCAGTGGGATTTGATTACAGAGCTTACATGACTGTGGAAACAGACTCTTGGAGGGCACAAACAAAACCTGTGTGTACCAGGACCCAGGAGGAAGGAGCAGTGACCCCACAAGAGACTGAGCCACACTTGCCTGTGAGTGTCTAGGAGTCTCCAGTGGAGGTGTGAGTCGACAATGGCCTACTGCCGGGTCAGAGGCACTGAATACAAGAGTGCAGGCACAAGTTCCTTTGAAGGAGATTGCCATTATCTTCATTACTCCTACCATAGTTTGGTTTTAGGTCACACAACAGGGAGGGAACACATCAACAGAAAACTGGATTAAAGATTTACTGAGGATTCCCTGGTGGCTCAGATGGTAAAGCTTCTGCCCACAATGAGGGAGACCCGAATTCAATCCCTGAGTCGAGAAGATCCCCTGGAGAAGAAAATGGCAACCCACTCCAGTATTCTTGCCTAGAAAAGTCCATGGATGAGGAGCTTGGTGAGCTACAGTCCATGGGGTCGCAAAGAGTCAGACATGACTGAGCAATTTTACTTTCACTTGAGCATGGCCCCATCCACCAGAACAAGACTGAGTTTCCCCCAATGTCAGTCTTCCCCATCAGGAAGCTTCCATAAGCCTCTTATCCTTACCCATCAGATGGTATACAGAATGAAAACCACAGTCACAGAAAACTAATCACACTGATCCATGGACCACAGCCTTGTCTAACAGTGAAACTATAAGCCATGCCATGTAGGACTACCCAAGACAGACAAGTCATAGTGGAGAGTTCTGACAAAAATGAGGTCCCCTGGAGAAGGGAATCGTAAGCCACTCCAGTATTCTTGCCTTGAGAACCTCATGAACAGTATGGCCAAAAAGATATGACAAAGATATGAAAAAGCAAAAAGATCTGACACTGAAAGATGAATTCCTCAGGTTGGTAGGTGACAGTATGCTATTGGAGAAGGTGGAGAAATAACTTCAGAAAGAATGAAGGGATGCAGCCAGAGTGAAAACAACGCCCAACTGTGGATGTGACTGGTGATAGAAGTAAAGCCCGATATTGTAAAGAACAATATTGCATAAGAACCTGGAATCTTAGACCCATGCATCAAGGTAAAGTGGGAGTGGTCAAACAGGAGATGGCAGAGTGAACATCAACATTTTAGGGATCAGTGAATTAAAATGGACTGGAATGAGGGAATTTAATTCAGATTACTGTTGCATCTACTACTGGGCAAAAATCCCTTAAAGGAAACGGAATAGCCCTCACAGTCAACAAAAGAGTATGAAATGCAGTATTTGGGTGCAGTCTCAAAAAGGACAGAATGATCTCTGTTTGTTTCCAAAGCAAACCATTCAATATCACAGTAATCCAAGTCTATGCCCCAACAACTAACTCCAAAGAAGCTGAGGTTGAATGGTTTTATGAAGACCTACAAGACTTTCTAGAACTAATACCTAAAAAAAAGAAAAAGATGTCCTTTTCATTATAGGGGACTGGAATGAAAAGTAGGAGGTCAAGACACACTTGAAGTAACAGTCAAGTTTGGCCTTGAGTACAGAATGAAGCAGGGCAAATGCTAACAGAGTTTTTGTCAAGAGAACACACTGGTCATAGCAAACACCCTCTTCCAACAACACAAGAGCCAACTCTACACATGGACATCACCAGATGGTCAATAACAAAATCAGATTTATTATATTCTCTGCAGCTGAAGATGGAGAAGCCCTCTACAGTCAGCAAAAACAAGACTGGGAGCTGACTGTGGCTCAGATCATGAAGTCCTTATTGCAAAATTTATACTTAAATTGAAGAAAGTAGGGAAAACCACTAGACCATTCAGGTATGACCTAAATCAAATCCCTTAAGATTATACAGTGGAAGTGACAAATAGATTCAAGGGGTTAGATCTGATAGACAGAGTGCCTGAAGAACCATGGATGGAGGTTCGTGACATTGTAAAGGAGGTGGTGATCAAAACCATCCACCCAAAAAAGAAATGCTAAAAGGCAAAATGGTTGCCTGAGGAGGCCTTACAAATAGCTGAGAAAAGAAAAGAAGAGTAAAGCAAAGGAGAAAAGGAAAAATATACCCATCTGAATGCAGAGTTCCAAAGAGTAGCAAGCAAGGAGAGATAAGAAAGCCTTCCTCAGCAGTCAATGCAAAGAAATAGAGGAAAACAATAGAATGAGAAAGACTAGAGATCTCTTCAAGAAAATATACCAAGGGAATATTTCATGCAAAGATGGGCACAATAAAGGACAGAAAAAGTATGGATCTAACAGAAGCAGAAGATATTAAGAAGAGATGGCAAAAATACACAGAACTATACAAAAAATGATTTTAAAGACCGAGATAACCTCAATGGTGTGATCACTCACCTAGAGCCAGACAACTTGGAATGTGAAATCAAGGGGGCCTTAGGTAGCATCATGATGAACAAAGCTAGAGGAGGTGATGAAATTCCAGTTGAGCTATTTCAAATCCTGACAGATGATGCTATGAAAGTGCTGCACTCAAATGTCAGCAAATTTGGAAAACTCAGCAGTGGCCATAGGACTGGAAAAGGTCAGTTTTCATTCCAATCCCAGTTCAGTCGCTCAGTTGTGTCCAACTCTTTGCGACATCATGAATTGAAGCACACCAGGCCTCCCTGTTCATCACCAGCTCCTGGAGTTCACTCAGACTCACGTCCATCGAGTCAGTGATGTCATCGAGCCATCTCATCCTCGGTCGTCCCCTTCTCCTCCTGCCCCCAATCCCTCCCAGCATCAGAGTCTTTTCCAATGAGTCAACTCTTTGCATGAGGTGGCCAAAGTACTGGAGTTTCAGCTTTAGCATCATTCCTTCCAAAGAAATCCCAGGGCCAATCTCCTTCAGAATGGACTGGTTAGATCTCCTTGCAGTCCAAGGGACTCTCAAGAGTTCTCCAACACCACAGTTCAAAAACATCAATTCTTTGGCCCTTAGCCTTCTTCACAGTCCAACTCTCACATTCATACATGACCACAGGAAAAACCATAGCCTTGACTAGATGGACCTTTGTTGGCAAAGTAATGTCTCTGCTTTTGAATATGTTGTCTAGGTTGGTCATAACTTTCCTTTCAAGGAGTAAGTGTCTTTTAATTTCATGGCTGCAGTCACCATCTGCAGTGATTTTGGAGCCCCCAAAAATAAAGTCAGCCACTGTTTCCACTGTTTCCCCATCTATTTCCCATGAAGTGATGGGACCAGATGCCATGATCTTCGTTTTCTGAATGTTGAGCTTTAAGCCGACTTTTTCACTCTCCACTTTCACTTTCATCAAGAGGTTTCTTAGTTCCTCTTCACTTTCTGCCATAAGGGTGGTGTCACCTGCATATCTGAAGGTTATTGATATTTCTCCCAAAGAAATGCAATGCCAAAGAAGGTTCAAACTACTACACAATTGCACTCATCTCACATGCTAGGAAAGTAATGCTCAAAATTACTCAAAAGTAATGCTCAAAATCCAAGCCAGGCTTCAATAGTATGTGAAACGAGAATTTCCAGATGTTCAAGCTGGATTTAGAAAAGGCAGAGGAACCAGATATCAAATTTACAACATTTGTTGGATCATAGAAAAAGAAAGAGAATTTCAGAAAAATGTCTACTTCTGCTTTATTGACTACCCAGAGCCTTTGACTGTGTGGATCACAACAAACTGTGGAAAATTCTTCAAGAGGTAGGAATACCAGACCATTTTACCTGCCTCCTGAGAAATCTTTATGCAGGCCAAGAGAAGCAAAAGTTAGGACCAGACATGAAACAATGGACTGGTTTCAAATTGGGAAGGGAGTACATCAAGGCTGTATATTGTCACCCTGCTTACTTAACTTACATGGAAAATGAAGTGAAGTGAAGTGAAGTCGCTCAGTCATGTCCGACTCTTTGCGACCCCATGGACTGTAGCCCACCAGGCTCCTCTGTCCATAGAATTCTCCAGGCAAGAGTACTAGAATAGGTTGCCATTTCTTCCTCCAAGGGGTATTCCCAACCCAGGGATTGAACCTGGGTCTCCCGCATTGCAGTCAGACACTTTACTGTCTGAGCCACCAGGGAAGCCCATATGCTGAGTACATCATGAGAAAGGCTGGGCTGGAGGAAGCACAAGCTGAAATCAAGATTGCTGGGAGAAATATCAATAACCTCAGATACGCAGATGACACCACCCTTATGTCAGAAAGTGAAGAGGAACTAAAAAGCCTCTTGATGAAAGTGAAAGAGGAGAGTGAAAAAGTTGGCTTAAAGCTCAACATTCAGAAAACGAAGATCATGGCATCTGGTCCCATCACTTCATGGGAAATAGATGAGGAAACAATGGAAACAGTGACGGCTCCAAAATTACTGCAGATGGTGACTTCAGCCATGAAATTAAAAGAAGTTTGCTCCTTGGAAGAACAGCTATGACAAACCTAGACAGCATAATAAAAAGCAGAGACATTACTTTGCCGACAAAGGTCCATCTAGTCAAAGCTATGATTTTTCCAGTAAACATTATGGATGTTTGAGTTGGACTATAAAGGAACCTGAGAATCAAAGAATTGATGCTTTTAAACTGTGGTGTTGGAGAAGACTCTGGAGAGTCCCTTGGACAGCAAGGAGATCAAACCAGGCCATTCTAAAGGAAATCAGTCCTGAATATTCATTGGAAGGACTTATGCTGAAGCTAAAACTCCAATATTTTGGCCACCTGATGTAAAGAACTGACTCATTGGAAAAAATCCTGATGCTGGGAAAGATTGAAGGCAGGAGGAGAAGAGAATGACAGAGGATGAGATGATTGGACAGCATCACTGACTCAATGGACATGAGTTTGAGTGAGCTCCAGGAACTGGTGATGGACAAGGAAGCTGGGCATGCTGCAGTCCATGGGGTCGCAAAGAGTCGGACACGACTGAGTGATTGATCTGAACTGAACTGAAGATGACAGACAAGTTGATCTTGATTAGATCTTGATCCTCAATTATCAAACTAAATGATACACCCAGAGATGTCATGACAGTTCCAAGGCACTGTCAAAAGACCAATTTGGGTGGTGGCCCAAATCCTGGAAATCTCTACCCCTTCCCAAAAGTAGTTGGAATAATTCTCCCACTCATTAGCATATGAAATTACCCAGCCTATAAAAACTAACCATGCCCCATTTCATGGCCACACTCACCCTCTGCAATGGCCCATACTGTGTCTGTGGATTTTCGGACGAGTATGCCTGGATGAAGAGAAAGCAGAGAGGGAATCTCAATAACTGCATAGGTAGTCAGGCCCCATAGAAACCATGTTTATTTAAGACACAGGACCTGCTTGTCATGTCTCTACCTCAGCCCCTGCAAGGGTGCTAAGTCGCTTCAGTCATGTCTGTCTCTTTGTGACCCTATGGACCACCGCCAGGCTCCTCTGTCCATGGGGTTCTCCAGGTAAGAATACTGGAGCGGGTTGCCGTGCCCTCCTCCAAGGTGTCTTCCCGACCCAGAGATCAAACCTGCATCCTTTATGGCTCCTGCATTGGCAGGTGTGTTCTTTATCACTAGCATCACCTGGGAAACCCACATCTCAGCCTCTGGGTTGAGGGTGCAAATAGGGTAACTTGCGACCCTCACCTCTGCTTCTTTTTCTCTTTCACTCCCAAATAAATGACTCTCAGTGTAGGCCTTAAACATGAACTTGAAAGGTCTTTAAGCAGTACTGAATGGAGTTTTCTTTTCACCCATCAGCAGACACTGGAGAACCACCAAGGATACGTGAATCAGGATGGACATATGGGATCAGTCTACCAGAAGTAATGAGGCAACTGAGCCAGAACGGGTGACTCTGGTGACACAAGTGCCTTTTAAGGAAGCTGTTACAATTGGGCTTTCCTGGTAGCTGAGATGGTAAAGAATCTGCCTGCAATGCAGGAGACTTGGGTTCAATTCCTGGGTTGGGAAGATTCCCCAGAGAAGGGAATGGCAACCCACTCCAGTATTCTTGCCTGGAGAACTCTATGGACAGAGGAACCTGGTGGACCACAGTCCATGGGGTCACAAACAGTCGGATATGTCTGGTGTGACTAACGCTCTCACTTCCACGGGGGTCTAAACTTTGTTCACACGTCAGAATAGTCTATGGGCTTCCCTGGTGGCTCAGCTGGTAAAGAAGCCGCCTGCAGTGTGGGAGATGTGGGTTCAATCCGTGGGTTGGGAAGATCTGCTGGAAAAGGGAAAGGCTATCCACTGCAGTATTCTGGCCAGGAGAATTGTATACAGTCCATGGAGTTGCAAAGAGTCACACAAAATTGAGTGACTTTCACTTTCACTTTCTTTCAGGTGTCGAAACTTAGTCTGTTCACAAGTCAGAACAGACTAGGTTATGTTTACATGGTTTACAATTCCAAGTCAAAACAAGCACTGAAAAAAAAAAAAGCTACAAAGAAATGGAATGTTTTCTGCCATATCAGTAAACAGAAGATGTTACAGTCATCTGTGATTGAAGCCCTCCAACAAAAGCCAGTGAACCCTGAGGAAACTCAGGGTGTAAAAACACAGGATTTGGTCCAGATTACTAAGGTGCATATCAAAGGAATGAGTTCATTGAGCCCAGACTCTTACATCTTCCCATACATAGGAAAGTGCTAAATTCCTTAACTTGGGATATCTGGTTTTCTTTAATTATCAGTAAACTTTTGATGTTTTGACTACCTGCCATTTGTTGCAAAACTCCCCCTTGCCTCCTCAGAGTAGTTCTCTCACAGTTATTTGAGTTGTTGCCTCCCAGGCTTGAAGTCCTAAAACTTCCCACTGAAGAGCTCTCAACTTTCAGGTTGTGAATGCTTTTTTTAAGCTGACACTGCCAACAACAAAATATCTCTTATCCATCCCACATGGGTCAGTTGGGGCCTCTATTCCACTTAGTGACTCAGGGACCCAGGCTTCAGAATTTTTGTGTCAGGGAGGAGACACCTGGAAGGCCATTCAGCATCTCTTCTACACTTCAGCTTTGAAATGACCCACAAGCTGCTCACAGCTCATTGGCCAAATCTAGCCATGCAGCTCAGAAATGGAAGAGGACCCTGTGGGGCTTCTGGGCACAGAAGCCTTTCAAATATTTGCTAATCAGGGAAGGGAGGGGATGCAGAGACAAAGGGGGAGAGGCCAAGGAACATTAGTGTGGCCTTGGGACAGGGTCCTGATTCCTCTTAAGGAATGCCCATAGCAATATCTTTAAGCTCTTTCATAGAATGAAAAACCCCAACAAATGGAAGGTGTTAGTATTCTTCTTTCCAGAGAAGGTCGCAGTTTGCTAACCTGGAGAAGCTCATCAGGAGACCACCTGCAGGCCCTACACACTCTGATCCTTATCAGCAACTCCACCCTTGAATCACTGCTGTAAGACTCCTCCCCAAACCCTCCAGGGTTGGGCCACACAGTTTTTGAGGCACAAGTCCACTGTGCCCTCCTTTGCCAGACAAAGCAATAAAGCTATTCTTTTCTATTTCACCCAAAACTCTGTCTCCGAGATTCAATTTGGTACCAGCATACAGAGACCAAGGTTTTGACATCAGCTTCACCTCAGTGCAAGAGGTGGGACATGGGGAGGGATGTTTGGGAAGCAGATGGTGACTGCAGCCATGAAATTAAAAGACGTTTACTCCTCGGAAGGAAAGTTATGACCAACCTAGATAGCATATTCAAAAGCAGAGACATCAATTTGCCAACAAAGGTCCGTCTAGTCAAGGCTATGGTTTTTCCAGTGGTCATGTATGGATGTGAGAGTTGGACTGTGAAGAAAGCTGAGCACTGAAGAATTGATGCTTCTGAAGTGTGGTGTTGGAGAAGACTCTTGAGAGTCCCTTGGACTGCAAGGAGATCCAACCAGTCCATCCTAAAGGAGATCAGTCCTGGGTGTTCCTTGGAAGGATTGATGCTGAAGCTGAAACTCCAATACTCTGGCCACCTCATGCAAAGAATTGACCTATTGGAAAAGACTCTGATGCTGGGAGGGATTGGGGCAGGAGGAGAAGGGGATGAGATGACTGGATGGCATCACCGACTTGATGCACATGAGTTGAGTGAAATCCAGGAGTTGGTGATGGACAGGGAGGCCTGGTGCTGAGATTCATAGGGTCGCAAAGAGTTGGACATGACTGAGCAACTGAACTGAACTGAACTATTTATGCCCCAGCTTATCTCAGAGGGGATGGCAGAAATTAGCAATCTTGAACAGCAATCAGGGAAGGGAAGGGCTGAAGAGACAAAGAAGGAACAGTCAAGGAATAATAGTGTGGCCTTGGGGCAGGGTCCTGATTGCCCTCAATGAATGCTCATAACAATATCTTGCCACACCTGTGTAAACATAGACTCAGAGACAGGGTGTCAGCTCTGCAGAGCCCTTCCATTTACAGATGGGGCAAGGGAAGCTGAGAGCAGGCTGGTACCCAGCTCTGGGTGCACATGTGGCCCCTGCAAGGGTGTCCTGCCAGCTTCTTCCCAGCCCAGCCCTGAGCCCCAAGAAATCGCCCCCTCAGTCTCTTCTGTTTTGTTCATTGTTTCCTTCTCCCTTGTAATTTTTATTTCATTATCTTCCTCCCCTTATTCCAAGGAATTTCCAAATGTCATTCTTTCTTTAGTTTTTCACCTCTGCCGAGCCCTCCTTTTCTCTGTCTCCCTCCCTTGGGCAGGCTCTTTCGCTGCGAAGGGCTCTTTCTTCTCCTCCCACGGAGCACGCTGACCTTTTCCTCATCCATAGGACAAAGCCCGGCCTGGTGCACTCCTAACTGGAATTGGCTCTGCAAGTCCCGGTAATTGCTCTGTCCTTATTATTGAGTCTGGGAGGCCAGTTTTGGCTAGGGTGGCCCCTTCCCTTCCCCACCCCCCACTTCCTAGAATCAGGCTGCAGATGGGCTGCTAACGAGGTGACCAATTAACAAAAGCTAAATAACCCTAAAAGAGATTTTTTTTTTTCTGGCCTTATTTCCTGGCCTTTTTTGTTTCTCCTTAGGAATCCATCCTCTATGACAGGACCACAATGGGACTGTTCCCAAGCCTGGCCCCGGGAGAAGCTGACCCACTTGATCCACAGTCACAAGACCCCATCACTTGACTCCTTTGCTTCTGGGGGCATGAAAGCAAGGGGGGTGGCCATGGTTTCTGCCTCTCAGGAATAAGAATGAAACCACCCCACACCACTGGCCACTTACTGTGTGTTATATAACCCTCATGAAGCCTTTCAGTCACTCATTTATTCAAACAGACATGAATTGAGAACCTCTCATGTGCCAGATGCTGTACTGGGCAGTCCTGACCTAGACTTGGGCAAAAAAGACTGGTACCTCCTGACTCCATGCTCTGTGGCGTGTTCCTGTGAATTTTCTGAGTCTGTTTCTGGTGCCCGATCTGCTGAACTGGCAGTGCTAACAGGTGGGGAACCGTGAGCCCTTCAAGAGCTCCACCCCTGTTTCTCCCTTCAGGAAGTCCCCAGACTCTTTACATCACCTCCTCTCCCTCAACTCTCTCTCTCTCTCTCTCTCACACACAGACACAGACACACACACAGACACACACACAGACACACACACAGACACACACACACACACACACACGGGGTTGACCAGATGCTCTGAGGTGAGTCACCTATGGAATCTCCTCCAGGAGTGTAGATTAGCAAGCAGGTCATTTGTTGTTGTTGAGTCCCTCAGTCGTGTCCGATTCTTTGTGAAGCCACAAACACCAGGCTTCCCTGTCATTCATCATCTCCCAGAGTTTGCTTAAACTCACGTACACTGACTTGGTGATGCCATCCAACCATTTCATCCTCTGTCGTCCCTTTCTCCTTCTGCCTTTAATCTTTCCCAGCATCAGGGTCTTTTCCAATGAGTCAGCTCATTGCATCAGTTGGCCAAAGTATTAGAGTTTCAGCATCAGTCCTTCCAATGACTATTAAAGGTTGAGTTTCTTTAGGATTGAGTGGTTTGATCTCCTTGTTGTCTGAGGTACTCTCAAGGGTCTTATCCAGCACCACAGTTTAAAGACATCAATTCTTTGTCTCTCAGCCTTTTTAACTTTTCAGCTCTCACGTCCGTACACAACTACTAGCAAAGCCATAGCTTTGACTAGATGGACCTTTGTTGGCAAAGTAATGTCTCTGCTTTTTAATATGCTGTCTAGATTGGTCATAGCTTTTCTTTTAAGGAGCAAGCCTCTTCTAATTTCATGACTGCAGTCACCATTCCACAGTGATTACGGAGCCCAAGGAAAAAAATCTATCACTGTTTCCATTCTTTCCCCATCTATTTGTCATTAAGTGATGGGACCGGATGCCATGATCCTAGTTTTTTGAATGTTGAGTTTTAAGCCAGCTTTTTCACTCTCCTCTTTCACCTTCATCAAGAGGCTTTTTAATTCCTCTTTGCTTTCTACCATAAGGGTGATGTCACCTGTATATCAGACATTATAGATGTTTCTCTCTGCAATCTCGATTCCAGCTTGTGCTTCATCCAGCCCCACATTTTTCATGAAGTACTCAGCATATAAGTTAAATGAGCAGGGTGACAATACAGCCTTGAGATACTCCTTTCCCAATTTGGAACCAGTCCATTGTTCCATGTCCAGTTCTAACTGTTCTTCTTGACCTGCATACAAGTTTTGTGGGAGGCAGGTAAGGTGGCTCCTTCATCTCCTTAAGAATTTTCCACAGCTTGTTGTGATCTACACAAAGGCTTTAGTATCATCAATGAAGCAGAAGTAAATGTTTTTCTGGAATTTTCTAGCTTTTTCTATCATCCAACAGATGTTAACAATTTGATCTCTGGTTCCTCTGCCTTTTCTAAATTCTGCTTGTACATCTGGAAGTTGTCAGTTCATATACTGCTAAAGTCTAGATTGAAAGATTTTGAGCATTACTTTCCTAGCTTGTGGGATGAGTGCAATTGTGCAGAAGTCTGAATATTTTTTGACATTGCCCTTTTTTGAGATTGGAATGAAAATGGACCTTTTCCAATCCTGTGGCCGCTGCTGAGTTTTCCAAATTTGCTGGCATGTTGCATGCAGCGCTTTAACAGCATCATTGTTTCAGTTCAGATCAGTCACTCAGTCATGTCCGACTCTTTGCGACCCCATGGACTGCAGCACACCAGGCCTCCCTGTCCAAGCATCATTGTTTAGGATTTGAAATAGCTCAGCTGGAATTCCATCACCTCTGCTGGCTTTGTTCGTCCTGGTGCTACCTAATTAAGGCTCACTTGACTTCACACTCCACAATGTCTGGTTCTAGGTGAGTGATCACACCATCGTGGTTATCTGGGTCATTAAGATCTTTTTTGTTTAGCTCTTTTGTGTCCTCTTGCCATCTCTTCTTAGTGTCTTCTGCTTCTGTTAGATCCATATCCTTTCTGCCCTTTATTGTGCTTATCTTTGCATGAAATGTTCCCTTGGTTTCTCTAATTTTATTGAAAACATCTCTGCTGCTGCTGCTGCTGCTGTTAAGTCGCTTCAGGCGTGTCTGACTCTGTGTGACCCCATAGAAGGCAGCCCACCAGGCTCTCCCATCCCTGGGATTCTCCAGGCAAGAACACTGGAGTGGGTTACCATTTCCTTCTCCAATGCATGAAAGTGAAAAGTGAAAATGAAGTCACTCAGTAGTGCCAACTCTTAGCGGCCCCATGGACTACAACCTACCAGGCTCCTCAGTCCATGGGATTTTCCAGGCGAGAGTACTGAAGTGGGGTGCCATTGCCTTCTCTGGAAGACATCTCTAGTCTTTCCCATTCTATTGTTTTCCTCTATTCCTTTGCATTGTTCACTGAGTAAATCTTTCTTATTTCTCCTTGCTATTCTTTGGAACTCTGCATTCAGATGGGTATGACTTTCCTTTTTTCCCTTGCCTTTCTCTTTTCTCAGCTATTTGTAAGGCCTCCACAGACAACCATTTTACTGCTTAGCATTTCTTTTCTGGGTGGATGATTTTGATTACCACCTCCTATGCAATGCTACAAACCTCCATCCATAGTTCTTCAGAGACTTTGTCAATCAGATCTAATCCCTTGAATCTATTTGTCACTTCCACTGTATAATCTTAAGGGATTTGATTTAGGTTATACCTGAATGGCCTAGTGGTTTTCCCTTTCTTCAATTTAAGTCTCAGTTTTGCAATAAAGAGTTCCTGATTAGAGCCACAGTTAGCTTTGGGTTTTGTTCTTGCTGACTGTAAAGGGCTTCTCCATCTTTGGCTACAAACAATACAATCAATCTGATTTCGGTATAGACCATCTGGTAATGTCCATTTGTAGAGTTGGCTCTTGTGTTGTTGGAAGAGGGTGTTTGCTATGACCAGTGGGTTTTCTTGGCAATACTCTTTTAGCCTTTGTCCTGCTTCATTTTGTACTCCAAGCCCAACTTGCCTGTTATTCCAGGTATCTCTTGACTTCCTATTTTACACTCCAGTCCCATATGATGAAAAAGACATTTTTTTTTTTTTGTTGGTGTTAGTTCTAGAAGGTCTTGTAGGTTTTCATAGAACTCTTCAACTTCAGCTTCTTTGGCATTAGTGGTTGGGGCATAGACTTGGATTCCTCTGATATTGAATGGTTTGCCTTGGAAACGAACCAAGATCATTCTGTCATTTTTGAGATTGCACGCAAATACTGCATTTCAGACTCTTTTGTTGACTATGAGGGCTATTCCATTTCTTGTAAAGGATTCTTGCCCACAGTAGTAGATACAATGGTCATCTGAATTAAATTCACCCATTCTTGTCCATTTTAGTTCACTGATTCCTAGAATGTTGATGTTCACTCTTGCTATCTGCTGTTTGACCACCTCCAACTTACCTCGACTCACGGACCTAACATTCCAGGTTCCTCTGCAATAGAGTTTTTTACAGCATCCGACTTCACTTTCACCACCAGACCGCTTTACCTCCACCTCTTCATTCCTTCTGGAGCTATTTCTCTGCTCTTCTCCTATAACAATTTAGACACCTACCAACCTGGGGGGTGGTGGTGGGGTTCATCTTTTAATGCCGTATCTGTCACCACAGCAGGGTTGGTCACTGGATCAAGTAGGATTCTGCTTGAGCCAATGACCACATGTGGCTTAAATTGATCATTATACACAAAGGCCCCACCCCCAGTTTTTTTCCCCTCGAGTTTACGCACCTAAGGGGTGGCCCTGACACTAGAGAGGTGGTAGGGAGAAAATCAGACACAATCCTTGCTCCCATGGCAATCCTAATCATAAACATTGATCAAATGAGGACCAGAAAGAATAAAATATTTGTGAGCCCAGGTGGTGCTAATGGTAAAGAACCTGCCTGCCATTGCAGGAGACATAGAGATGTGGGTATGATCCCTGGGTCAGGGGAATCTCTTGG
Source organism: Neotragus moschatus (assembly GCA_006410615.1). NCBI lineage: Eukaryota > Metazoa > Chordata > Mammalia > Artiodactyla > Bovidae > Neotragus > Neotragus moschatus. The sequence continues at coordinate 2,440,990 of SJYA01002278.1, read as the reverse complement.
AGCAGGGCAAGTATTCTTGCCTAGAGAATACCATGTACAGAGGAGCCTGGGAGGCTACAGTCCATAGGGTTTCAAAGAGTCTGACATGACTGAAGCGACTTAGCATACATGCAGGAGACTCATACAGGGACATGGTTTGTTGTATGAGTAGGTATCACTACCAGCTTCATTTTACAAGTGAGGCGACTGAGGCACAAAGATGCTGAAGTACTGCTCAAGGGCAAGCTCAAGTAGAGCAAGAAGCAGATGGAGGAACTTACTTGCCTGGGAACCCGTGAGGTGTAGGACTTCCCCCATCTACTCAGGCTGAAGGAGGAATATTCTGGCCTGAACACAAGGGGGTGGTAGTTATGAAGACAGTTGTAGTAGCAAGAGAGAGAAAACCTAGCATAAACTCGTTTAAGCTCAAATAAATGGGAACTAATTGGCTCCTAGGAGGTCCAGGAGTGTTTATCTTCAGGCATGGCTGGATCCAGATGCTCAGATGATATCACAAGATTCATTCTTTCCCTTCTCTTCGCTATTCCTTTTTTTTTTTTAATTAAAATTGAGGTATAGCTTACACACAGTAAAGTGTACAGACCTCAAGTGTACACATCAATAAATTTCTACATACAAAATCACCACCCAAATCAAGATGTAGAATTCCCAGCGCCCTATGAAGTCCGCTTTTGCACCCCTGTGATCAGTGACACCGGCAGAGTGGCTTCAGTGCTCGACTTCTATCACCAGTCTAGTCTTTCCTATCTTGCTTGTGTATAAATCAGATCGTACGGCGGGTATTCTTGAGTGGCTCACTTGACCCCATCAGGATTATAATTGCTGAATCTGTGCTTCTTGTGTGTGATAGAGCTTGTTCTTTTTCATCACTCTGCAGTATTTTTATTATATGAATATATCACAAATTATTGTTGATAAACATACAGCTTGTTTCCAGTTTTGGCCACTATGAATAAAGCTGTTGTGAACATTTTTCTATACATCTTTCGGCAAACAAAAATACTCAATTCTGTTGGGTGTATATACTCAGAATGAGAGTTTCCAGAAAATAGAGCAAATGTATGTTTAGTTTTAATAGACCCTTCAGAATAGGTTTCTGGAGCAGTTATCTCAATTTACACCCCCACGAGCATTTTTTAATTGGATTATGTGTCTTTTGCTTACTTGTTTGTAGGAATTCTTTATATATTCTGAATATTGTAATTCTTTTTCTGATATACGAGTTTCAAATATTTTGTCCCAGTCTTTGGCTTGCTTTTTTTCTCTCTTAATAGTGTTTTTATATGAATAGAGGTTCTTAATTGTAATAAACTCAGATTTAACATTCATTTTGATGTTTAATTTTATTTGGGGATGGGTGTGTATAGCTTGTTGAAGAATACTCCACCTCTCTCAAAGGCTTGAATATATTCTTCTTTGTTTTTCTATAGTAATTTGTTTCAGCTTTCATATTTAGACCTATGATCCTTCATGCATTAATTTATTGTGAATGGCATAAGGTGGAGATCAAGGTTCATTTTTTTCCATATGATATCCAATTAACCCAGCACCATTTATTAAAAAGTACAGCCTTTACCCCTCAGTGCATTGTAGGAAAGCATTTGTTGTAAACAGGGTGATTGTATATATGTTTCCACTATACTTCATGCTTCATTAGCCACTAATGTGGTCACTCCATGTGGTATCAAAATAGTCAAGTGTGGCCCCAGTCTTATCTTAATCAATTTAGCAGCACCAGGTAAAAAGAATGCCTCTTCCTCAATCAATAATCTCAACATCACACTTGAGTTTCCATACTAACCCTTGGACCGATCAGTACAGTCAACATTGATTGACCAGCATTTGGTCATATGCCCACCAATAAAGGTGGGGTGGAGGGTATGGAGAGGTGCCTATCCAAAGCTTTCAACTGGGGTAGGAGACGTGGTTCCTCTAAGGACACTTGGGATTCTGTTATGAAAAAAAAGAAAAAGTGAATGGATGCTAAGGTCAGCAAAACAAGGACAGCTTGGAAAGGCTCTGTGGCCTTTGGAAGGTCCTTCGATCTTTTAAGTTGTCATTGTCCTGATCTGACTTACTCATGGGGCTCTCCCGGGTATCGGGCACTCTGTGAAGCTCTACAGGTGGTACAGAGATGCTTGAAGGCTTCCTCCACACCCCACCTCTGATGATAGGCAAGACTAAGGAAGCTTAAAGAAGGATCCAGCATTACTGGGTTTCTTGGGTTATCCAGGGAAAGCATGGGCAGGGCCGGGCACTGTGAGGCTGCCAAGCAAAGGCAGGTCTTGAGAGCTGCACATCATGCTTCGTTTCACCAGGTGTGATTTCCAATGAGACACCGCTCCACTGGGGACTAATGACACGGAGAGAGCCAAGCAGGGAGGGTGTGATTTCCAATATGCACTGGCCAGTCATTACAAGCAGGAAATGGATTTTTGCTGGGTAATCAAAGTCAAATCTCCCCCTTTCCCCACCCTTAAGTGCCCCCACCACCAGCCCCCATCACACACAAGGAGCCCTGGCTGCTCGTTGCTTTCTGAGTCATCAGCAAACCAAAGCCGAGCCATGGTCCCTGCCATGCCCCCTCCCAGGGAGACCAGATGGCATCCTCTCCTGGGATACCTGGATTTACATGGGGGAAGGAGGTGCAGGGAGAAGGACAGAGGAATAGGAGGGGTGAGGTCATAGGAGGGAGGTCTTCACCTGGCAAGAAGTGCAGGAGAAATAAAGCAACAATGTCAGAGGTTTAATCAACCTTTGAAGACTTCACAGTGTTTGGACAGAAGTGTGTGAATAATATTCATTTGGATTGGCACCTGTGCACACCGCTGAAAGGAAAATAGCATTTTGTCGCCCTTGTGATGAGGCGCAAGCAGTCTGTGGAGACAGGCTGTGCATCTCCTGGAAACTGGGAAGATGGGTTGTTTTCCCCTTTGTTTCTGTCTCAGTGTGACCCTGTGACTCCTTGAAAATCCAGTGGCTCAGAGTCAATGCCTGACATTCCGTTTTCTGCTTCTAAAGACAGAGGAGGAACAAGAAAGTCCCTGGCAAGGGCGTTCAGCTGGGATGTCAATGGCCAGGTTTCTGGCCATTCAGCCTCACTAAGTGGCCCTGTAATCCAGTGGAATTAGAACTCTGTGCTCAGATGCCCTGCATGCAATGTGCAGGCGACCCGTCTGTCCCTCCGTACTCCTTGTTTGGTGAGGGTCATAGTGGGAGATGTGACCCTTGAGTCCAGAGGATTATGTGATGGTGGCCATTCTCCTTCTCCTGAAAGGAGCCTGAGGGCATTCCATTGGCTGTAAACTGCAAGATGATCAGATCGCGTGTCATCAAGGGACGGAGCCTTTGAGGAGCCCTCCTCTCTTCCTTCTCAGTGTGAGGGCAGCTCTCTCTTCACATCCTCGTTTCTCTCACCCAGGACCGTCCAGTCTCAAAGGCAAAGATCCTGCACATCAACCAAGATCACTGAAAGCTGGGACTTCTCATCTGTTGGGCTCCTAGTCCTATTCCCCAGGCACAATGGACTCTGGCAAGCAAGGCTGTGCCAGAGCTGCCCCAGGCACCCTGAATCCTGTCCCCAAGGACACCTCAACTTCTGTAGATAAGAGCCTTCCTTCCCACGCTTTAGAGACTCCTCCCTGCCATGGCCATGGGCTGCCTTGGCAAGAGGTGGTGGCGATGAGAACGCCCAGGTGCTTCCACCCTCAGCTCTTGCCCGCCACCCCATCGGGTTCTCTTGGGCCCTTGAATTTCCCCCCGCACTCAGCAGCACTCTCTCCTCCCTGGCATCTTTCAGGCCCCTCCGTCCTGCTGAGTACCTTCTGTGCCCCTCTGCCTCCCTCCCTCCCCTGCCCCACTCCCTTATCTCCCTTTCTCCTCCCTGCTTTTTCTCCCCTGCCCATGGCCCCTCATCTTATCCTCATTCTCCTTTCTTCCTTCCAACTCTCCTCTCATTCATCTTCCAAGACAGCTCTCCCCAAGGAGCAGGCACACTGTCTACTGCCGGCCAGCTTCCCCAGCAGTTCCGGCATGTCGGTCTTTCTGAACTATTGTCATGGAGTATTTCCTTCACACGGATCTGACAGCACACACTCAGGAGTTCACACAGCTGCTGGGGACACAGCTCCCTCACTGNGCTCTCCCCAAGGAGCAGGCACACTGTCTACTGCCGGCCAGCTTCCCCAGCAGTTCCGGCATGTCGGTCTTTCTGAACTATTGTCATGGAGTATTTCCTTCACACGGATCTGACAGCACACACTCAGGAGTTCACACAGCTGCTGGGGACACAGCTCCCTCACTGCACAAAGGAGCTGCCACACCAGCCACACAGGACATGCGCCACCAGCCCCTGCTTTCCTCGATATAGCAAAGTGGGCCGCTGACATTTAGAGTAGAAAGGTCCTTGTGCATGGGTGCTAAGTCGCTTCAGTCATACCACTCTGTGTGGCCCTATGGACTGCAGCCCGTCAGGCCCCTCTGTCCATAGGATTCTCCAGGCAAGAATACTGGAGTGGGTTGTCATACCCTCCTCCAGGGGATCTTCCTGAACCAGGGATCGAACCAGAGTCTCTTTCAGTTCAGTTCAGTTCTGCCGCTCAGTTGCGTACAACTCTTTGACCCCATGAATCGCAGCACGCCAGGCCTCCCTGTCCATCACCAACTCCCGGAGTTCACTCAGACTCACGTCCATTGAGTCAGTGATGCCATCCAGCCATCTCATCCTCTATCGTCCCCTTCTCCTCCTGCCCCCAATCCCTCCCAGCATCAGAGTCTTTTCCAAGGAGTCAACNTCTGTTGTTCCATGTCCAGTTCTAACTGTTGCTTCCTGACATGCATATAGGTTTCTCAAGAGGCAGGTCAGGTGGTCTGGTATTCCCGTCTCTCTCAGAATTTTCCACAGTTTCTTGTGATTCACACAGTCAAAGGCTTTGGCATAGTCAATAAAGCAGAAATAGATGTTTTTCTGGAACTCTTGCTTTTTCCATGATCCAACGGATGCTGGCAATTTGATCTCTGGTTCATCTGCCTTTTCTAAAACCAGCTTGAACATCAGGAAGAGTCTCTTTACATCTCCTGAATTGGCAAGTGGGTTCTTTATCACCAGTGCCACCTAGGAATCCTAGAAGGGCCCTTAGAAACCTATTTTCTGGCTCTGGAATCCATTGTGACCCCAGTCAATACCAGTAATAGAGCTTGTTTGCTATTCAAAATAATATAGTGTTAGATAGTAATGTATACCTAATATTAGGTGTACATTAATATCTAATAGGTAACAATATCTAATAGTATGTATTGTCTATATTACAGAACCATGTACCTAGTATAAATAATAGAGACAGTATCCACAATATGGTATATATATTACAGTATCAGATAATATCTCGTATTGGGTGCTAATGTCTATATGGGACTTCTCCGGTGGCTCAGACAGTAAAGAATCTGCCTGCAATGTAGGAGACCTGGTTCGATTTGTGGGTCAGGAAGATCCCTGGAGAAGGGAACAGCTAGCCACTCTAGTAGTCTCGCCTGGACAATTTCATGGACAGAGGAGCCTGGTGGGCTACAGGTCATGGGGTCTCAAAGAGTTGGACATGNATGGGACTTCTCCGGTGGCTCAGACAGTAAAGAATCTGCCTGCAATGTAGGAGACCTGGTTCGATTTGTGGGTCAGGAAGATCCCTGGAGAAGGGAACAGCTAGCCACTCTAGTAGTCTCGCCTGGACAATTTCATGGACAGAGGAGCCTGGTGGGCTACAGGTCATGGGGTCTCAAAGAGTTGGACATGACCGAGCAAGTAACACTTTCAATGTCTATCTAGAGAAAGAACAAAACTGGAAGAGCCACAAAAACTAAACAAAAAGAATGAGAGGGAAGAACTGCTCTAGGAGGTACTGAAAACATTTTAACCCTATTATAATTAAAATAGGCCATTATTCTTGTTCAAAGGGAGGGACAGTTCAGTGGGAAAGAATAGAGCCCTGAAATAGGCCTAAATACAAAAAATCCACTTAGTCTCTGTTAGAGGGGGCATTTCAAACCAATGCGGGGAGGGATGGACTTGAAATTATTGGGGCTACCACTTAACACTGTACTGTCCAATATGGGCTAGAAGAGGAAATGGCAACCCACTCCAGAGCTCTGAGCCGGAAGATCCCATGGACAGAGGAGCCTGGTGCATTATGGTCCATGGGGTCACAAAGAGCCAGACACAACTTAGTGGCTGAGTACATCCAATATGGTAGCCACTAGCCACTTATTGCTGTGCGTATTGGAAATGTGGCCAGTCCAAATACAGTGGATTTTGAAGATTTGGTATGCAAAAAGAAAGACTTGGTTTGCAAAAAGCCACTAGCCACATGTTGCTGTGTGTACTGAAAATGTGGCCAGTCCAAAATACAGGGGATTTTGAAGACTTGGTATGCAAAAAGAAATGTAAAACACCTAATTTATAATTTTTATATCAGTTACATTTTTTTATTTTTATTTTTTTTATTTTATTTTTTTTACTTTACAATACTGTATTGGTTTTGCCCTACATCAACATGAATCTGCCATAGGTGTACATGAGTCCCCAACCCTGAACCCCCCATTTTGAAATGATATTTTAGATATGGTATTATAATTACTTCCACTTGTTTCTTTTTAGTTATTTTAATGTGACTACAGAAAGTTTTAAATCACATGTATGGTTTACATTATGCTTCTATTGGACATCACAAATCTGACAATTTGTAAAAGGAAGATTGACTCTTCATCCCCAAATATCAAATATAAAATCCAAATCAATAAATTTAATGGAAAGAAAATATGCGTAATTAATTTTATTATTTTATTTTATGATCCTGGTGTTGGGAAGATCTTTGAAACCATTTCAAAACTCAAAAGCTATTTTTTGAAAAGATTGATAAATTTAATGTCATTAAAAAATAAAATTGCTTATACACGAAATTACATTTTGTGCCTGTATACAAAAGACAAGTTTAATACGAAAACATTTGTAATTGATAACTGCAAACAGTTCATGCAAGAAAGCTCTTAAAAAAGATGAATAAACCTGTAGAATTTGCAAAGCATATAAATAAGCTGTTTAAAGTTTAAAAAGTAATTAAAAGTCATCAATACATATATAAAAGAATTCAACTTCACAACTGAGGTATGAAAACAAAAATAAAACAGTTTTTTTAGCATGTTGACAAAACTTAGAAGATTATGAGGGTAGCAAGAAACGACCCCTCTCACTGGTGGAAGTATAAATTTGGCACCTCTTTGACAGTCAGCTCCGACTACAACTATCAAAATGTTAAACGCTTATATCCTTGGATCCAGGAATTCTTCTTCTAAGAATTTAACCTACAAATCACTTGTATGAGAGGGCACAAATAAGTCTATAACAATGTTCACTGCAATATTACAATAGCAAAAGTCAACCAACCACCAACCAATTTACATAAAACAACTTCAAGATCCATCAGTAGGGAAGAGGAAGTACATTTTGATACAGTCATGCCATGGAATACTACATAGCCATAAAAAGAATGAGGTAGGCTTATATATGTTGATATGGAAATATCTTCAACCTGTATTAGTACATGATCAAAGCAAATTGTAATTCTATGTGTAAGTTTTGAAAGATATAATTATATACAATGTGATCACATAAAACACTTCTGGAAGGATCTTTAATTCATTGAAGGTAGCTATTTCTCAATGGGTGGGAAGTATTCAAAAGTAAGAAAGGAAATTGTTTCATTTCTGTTTTTATCCCTTTGTGTTATTTGAACTCTTTTTGAAAATACTGTGTTCACCTACTACTTATAATTTCTAAAATAAAGATTTAAAAATTGTCTGGTCTAACCTATCATTTCAAAGAAGAAAATCAAGATCCAAGAGAGGAAATGTTTTTGTTATTAACAAATTACTCTAGAATTTAGCAACTTATAAAATTATTTTCTGCTACTTACAATTTTGTTGGTTAGGAGTCTGGGAAGGACTTGGGGGTGAGGCCAATCCACTCTCCTTGGAGAGTGGGCTGGGCTAGCAGGCATCTGAAGACTCCACTAGGCTGGATGGATGAGAGGACTCATTCTCCTGGCCAGTATTCAGGGCTAATTGTCAGGAACTCAGCAACACAGTGGCTGAAACAGCCCTCCAGCGCAGCAGCCTCAGGGTAATTGAGTTTCCTACATAGTGGCTAGCTTCCCCAAAAGTGAATATTCCAAGAAAATCAAGCAGAAGCTGTGTGACCTTTTCTGACCCAGTCTTAAACTTCACAGAGCATCAGGGCCACCATTCTGTATCGGTCTGTTGCTTAGTTGCTAAGTCATGTTAGACTCTTTGCGACCCTATGGACTGTAGCCCACCAGGCTCCTCTGTCTGTGGGATTTCCCAGGTAAGAATGCTGGAGTGGGTTGCTATTTCTTTCTCTGGAGGATTTTCCCGACACAGGGATTGAACCCGCCTCTCCCACATTGGCAGGTGGAGTCTTTACCATTGTGCCACCAGGGAAGCCCTTCTGTCTTGGTCTAAGCAGTTGCAAACCCACCTATTCAAGAAGAGACAACGTAAAGCCTCCCCACGCACTGACTACCATCATCACCTTCATTGGAAGGAGTGTTAAAAGAATTTTGTGGCCGTATTTTAAAACCATTACGGAAAGTAACTTGCCCAATACAATAATACGAACGTGATTGAGGTCAATGGAGACGAAAGGAGGAATTCTCTGGCTCCATCACTGTTCTGAGCTCATTCTGAATGTGACTTCCTGACCTCCCATACCTGCTTCCCCACCGACTCGCATGCACCAAGGACTCCCACTGCACACAACTGAGCCCACTTTTCCCCCTTTTGTACAGATGCCTACTTGTTCTCCAGAGGTGTCCTTGGGGGCAGACACAGGAGCAGCCAGTCATGCGAGAGCCTCCTAATGTCATCTGTCTATCCAGTCCTACTGAGTGAAACCGGGGGCCACTGGGGCCTCCTCTGCTGGCGCACGGTGATAGCTTAATTACGGAGCCAATTCCTGTCTTGCCCTCCCCCTCTCACTCTTTCCCCCTCCTCTGCTGATCTCCTCTCACCCCTCTTTCTCCTTCTTCTTCAAGAGCTTTGGCAGAAATTGTCAGGGAGTTGATCAGATTTATTCAATTTAGACTTAACAGACCTGGGACTCCTATTTCTCCTTCAGGTTCATAAGGTTTTTGATTCCATTTACAGGTTTATTCATTTATCAGATATTCGTTTCAATTCACTTTAAACACCAGGCTCGGGGAGATGAGTTCAAGGGAGCTGCTCATCATTTACTGCGCTGGCTCCTTTGAGAGCTGCTGGGCTGGCCCCATTTTCAAGCCAGCTATGGCATCAGGTGGGGAGTGCTTTAAAGGGACAGGAGACCCCAAGTATCCTTTGCTGGGGAAAGCTGAGACTCTAGGATACGCCCCTTTCGTAGGTGGCTTGAGGCACTCTGGGGTAGATACCCTAAGGATGCGCTTCCATTTTCTGACTTAGAGAATGCCGCATTTCTAGACTGGGAGCTTCCTCCTAGTCTCATTTTTTTGGAACTAAAGGTGAAGGTCCCGAGAGAGTGTTCTCACATTATCCCAGCAGGAGGAGGGCATGGCAACCCACTCCAGTATTCTTGCCTGGAGAAACTCATGGACAGAGGAGCCTGGCAGGCTACAGTCCATGGGGTTGCACAGACTGGAATGCAACCTAAGCAACTTAGCATTCATGCATGCAAAGAACTCACTCCTTCAGCCACTGGCTGCCTGCCCCCCATCACTATGCACCTTCCTGCATCTCTGGGAAAGAATACGGCCCTGGGCCCTTCCAGGGAGCGAACACACCTCCAGGGGATCAGGATAGGGCAGGAAGTTTCGAGCAGCCTGAGGGTCCTCCTTTGTGCCTCTCCCACCACCCTACTGTCTGCTACCCCAGGCCCGGAAGCCCTCTCACTACCAGAAAAGCCCTTCACACATCTCATCCACACTCTTCTGCTGGGATTAAGCCCATTTCAGTCTTCATTTGCCATTTGTCCATCATTCTCTGAAAGGAAGAAAAAAAAAATCACCTTTTAGTTATTTAAAAAGCATTATTAAACCTCTTTGAGTTCTGTTACTCCCCTTCATTCTCCCAGCAAAGAATCTCCAGATCCCTGCAGCTCTCATGTGGATGCATCTTCCTGCTCCCTGTCCCATCTCCCACTACGAAAAGCCTACCTTTGGGATGTGGTCTGGGCCCAACCGGCCACCTGCTCCCACCTGGGCCCTGGTTCTCGGTGAGTAAGGAAAGACCGTGGCACCCCAGGACCCTGGGCCCTAGAGATGGGGGCACAGGGAAGAAGGGCCATCCGGTGGCAGTGGCCACACAGTGTGGCTGAGGCCGTGATAGCTTCGCGCAGCAGTGGGGTAACATGCCGGCCACTGTTTTAAACACCTCCTGCTTAAATACCAAGCATTGTCCCCCTTCTTTTGCTCTCCAGGACCACTCTAGCAGCCGGCCATTCTTCAGCCTAAGTCAGGCAGCCTTCCAAAGTCTTGGTGAGCCCCTGACATACTTCCAAAAAAAAAATTTCCTTTTTGGTTTACTCCACCCAGAGCCAGTTCTGCCTGCTTGCTACCAAGAACTTGCCCCTTGCTCCAGGAGGACAGGAGACGGGGCCGTTCTGTCACTAGGGTCTGACCAAGCAGGTGACAGGGTGGCTCCAGAGCTTCTGGGTCTGGCCCAGAGCAGCTCTCCTGAGAGCTGGGCTGCCCCCCCGGGTACAGGTTGGCAGGCCTGGGCACCAGAGGCCAGGGCCCCTCTCAGCAACCTAAAGCACCAACAGCATTCCTGTGGCCGTTCCAGCTGCTTGTGGGCTGACACTGTGACCTCATCGGAGAGGGGCCTGGGGCCTAAAGAGCCTCTGGACTTTTGACAAGATGACACATACAATGAGACAGCAGCTACAGGGCTCCCCCTCCAACCTTGAACCTGCTTCACGTGTCCCCCAAACACACGCGCGCGCGCTCACACACACAGACGTCTCTCATCAGAGCAGAGACAGGCAAGAGCCCAAGCTCAAGTAACACCAACCTTCCACTACCACCTCGTCTGGCCTCTGGCAAGCCCTTTAACCTCTTTAAGCTTCAGGCTTCCCAGCTAGAAGGCAGAGGAGGGGTCTTCCTCCATCTTCTCAGTCTGCAAGGAAAGGCTGGGCCGGAGGAAGACATTCTTGAGTGCTACGTAAGGCAGATACCACACTCGGCCACTGCCTCGCCCACCCCAGGGCTCTCTGCTGGAGAAAAGGAAAGGCCTTGGAGAGGCTGCCCGTGAATGCGTATGACCACTCCATCTTGCCGACCTGCGGAAACAGGGAAGACATCTTTTTCCTTCTTGTCCCTGAAGCAATATATATGTGAGCGCAGAAAGATGTGGAAAGTGACCATTTCTCCGTTGAGACCACTTATTCCAGAGAGGTCAAGAAAAGAAAAAAGGAAGGGGAGATGTGACACAGGAAGAGCTCTCTGGAAAGCAACATTTAAGAACGGAATAGGAGGGCACATCTGATTGGAATCAGAATGTATTCTCTAGATCTGCCTCTAACTGATTTCGTGACCGGAAGCAAGTCAGTGAACCTCGCTGGCCCTCAGTTTAAACATCTGCAAGGTGGACATAGTCATTTGCCATCTGACCGACGGGGGATGTACTTTGAAGGCTGCCTTCTGTTGTCTCTGCAATACCCTCCTCACTCCCCATACTGCCCATCAAAGCAATTTGTACCTTGTGGACAATCAACATGTAAGCATGTATTTATCTAGATCATTCTAAATGATTTGGAGTGCCTCGTGTTTCAGTAAATGTGTACAATGAATGCACCAATTAATGGGCTAATACATGTGAAAGCGCTGTGAAAAATATTTTTTTAAAAAGACTTTTGTCATCAGAACAGTGATGGAGGAAGGCTAAATGCCACTTTCCAGAAGCACAAGCCCTCCTAGGAACTCTCTCCTGAGGGGAAAATTCTCTCTTAAGACCAGGTGATGAGCCACTGACCTATGAAGGTGACACCCACTCAGCATTACTTTAAAAAGGGGGTTCCAATATGCAAGTTTTTAAAAAACAGCCCTGAGGCTCCTAGCGGTATGCCACTGGTGTTTATAGGGCATTCAGCCTCCAGACCCAAGCTTCTTCATGTCATACTAAGAAAGGAGATGGATTTTTCTAGGTACCTTCCTACATCCACTTCAGAGGGTCCTGCCACTCCCAAACATTCTTCGGGGTCACTGCCCCTCACCTAGACCTCTCAGTTCCCTGTGCGAGACAAGCCCACCCTGGTCTCCCACCAAAATCCCAAAGCCACAGCTGGGGAGGGTCTGCTCTGAGAGACTTTGAGTTCCGACTCCAGGGATACAGGACTGGGGTCTGGGGGCACCAGCGGGAGAGGGTTGGGGGGCTGCAGGCAAGGCCCACAGTGAGGGTCAGCTCCTCAGAGCTGGTGTGGTACATAGCAAGGTCAGGCAGACACTGAACCTCAGCGGGGCATCGCAAATGACTTTATAGTCATTGTTCCTTAAATTGGACACCCCCTCGGAGCTCACACAATATGAGATGAAACAGCCTGCGGGAGGCTGCTGAGAAATGGAACAGCGGTGGGGGTGGGGGGGGCTTATTTCCCCCCCTAAGGGAAATACTGCAGACATCACAACTTTCTTCTCCTCCCCCACCTCCGCTGCTGTCAGCTCGGCTCCAGACATTTTTATCTGAACGGGTTCACGGTATCTCTAGGATTGAAATGGACTACTTCCCCAGACACCTGCCCGCATAACTGGTGGGGTGAAACCAGCATTGGCGGAAGAAAGGAGGGGTTCATTACAGAGAAAGGGAAGGTTGTTGCTGCCTGAAACTGTGTCTGCAGCTGTATCTACCTGGGTGTATATCTCTGCTCATCCAAACCAGTGTTCGTGTGTGTGCGTTAATGCTATATATGTGAGTTTGCATATGTGTGTTACACATGCATGCTGATGTGTATGGATATAAATTGTGGGTTTTGATGTGTGTGTGTGTGAGACAGAGAAAGACAGAGAGACAGAGAGGAGATGGAGCATCTCTCCTGGTACAGTCCGGGTTCTGCCCACAGCTCTGAGCCCTGCTGCTGTGGTTCAGCCAGAGTCCAATCATTACCATCAGCTGGAGACATCATTTGGTGTCCTTTGGCTTTGTAGCGCTCCTGTACCAGTGACGAAACCCAGGAGGTGAAGTTCTTTTGGAAAAGAACAAAGGTAAGAGAGAAAACAGAAAGTGCAGGAAGCAGAGGGGAGAGGTGGCAGGCTTCTTGCGAAGAGGCAGAAATGGCATGTGTGGGGGCGATGGGCTGCAAGCAAACTGAGGCAGGCAAACTGAGACCCAAGCGGATGGGGTGAATTCAGAACAAGATAGGCCTTCATCTCCCTCAAAAAAGGAGGATTTGCACCATCTTTTGAGCCATTTGAAATCCTTTTCACCTTTTTATTTTACATTTCACTAAACAGTGAACCTTTTGAAAAAGTTCTCCAGAATGTAGGACCAAAGTTGCTGGGGGCACTATCTCAGAAGAGAGTTCTGGATCTGAATCAGATTCATTCCACATTTAGCTTTGTTTCAGACCTGCCTCTGTGCATGGGGTTTGGAGGAGCTGAGGATGAGGAATATAAGGGACTCCACCCTCTCTCGGCAGGGGCTTCCCTGGTGGCTCAGACAGTCAAGAATCAAGCAGGAGACCCAGGAAGATCCCCTGGAGAAGGGTATGGCTACCCACTCCAGGGGTATTTATAGGGCCGTGGACAGAGGAGCCTGGTGGGCTACAGTCCATGGGGTCGCAAAGAGTCGAACATAACTGAGTGACAAACACTTTTACCCTCTCTGCTGCTGCTAAGTCGCTTCAGTCATGTCCAACTCTGTGCGACCCCAGAGACTACAGCCCACCGGGCTCACCGTCCCTGGGATTCTCCAGGCAAGAACACTGGAGTGGGTTGCCATTTCCTTCTCCAATGCATNTTTTTTTTCTAATTAGATGCGGTGATTAGAAAGTGCTTTGTATCGCATTAGTGCTTTCTTAGAAAGAGGCAAACAGAGGCTCACGTGCGCGCTCAGGCATCCCCACACACGACGAGCAGTCCCCTCCGGGGGGACAGACACTGCCACCAAGACAGGCCAAGCCCCCACCCCGCCCATCCCACCTCCCAAGGACAAGGGGGCTGAGCTGAGCCCCTGGCTGCCTACCTTCTTTCTCTGCTGGCCGAGATCCTGACAGGATCTGATCCTTCTCTCCTGACTTTATCTCCAGCTCGAGACTCTCTAGTCCCTGTAGCCAGTGGTGCCATTAAGACACTCTTTATTGGCATGCCATGTTTCTGTCACACAGACTGCCCCCCAAAGAATGCGCGGCATAGTCAGTAGAATAAATCCTCCCTCTCTCTCCCACTCCCTGTCTCCCACTCTCTCTCCCTCATGTGCACACGCACACACACTCACACGCACACTCACACGCACACACACATGCACACACACGTGCACGCACACTCACGCACACACACTCACATGCGCACGCACACTCACATGTGCACACACATGCACACACACTCACACGCGCACACACACTCACTCACACACACACACACGCACACTCAAACATGCACGCACACTCACACTCACATCCACACACACACATCAGATACCCAGGGAGAGCAGGCTTCATAAAAAAAACGCATATCCCCAGCCCTGGGACCAACCTCTAGGTGACAAAGNACTCACATGCACGCACACTCACACGCACACACACACTCACTCACACACACACACACGCACACTCAAACATGCACGCACACTCACACTCACATCCACACACACACATCAGATACCCAGGGAGAGCAGGCTTCATAAACAAAACGCATATCCCCAGCCCTGGGACCAACCTCTAGGTGACAAAGGTTTCCTAAGGAGCAGGCAGAGCTAAATGGACACTGTCCCACCAGAGACTGTAAAATGCAGTTGACGAGAACGTGGACTCTGGGGTCAGAGAAGCCTGGGTCCAAACTCTAGCTCCCTGACTTGCTGGCTGTGTGGTCCCAGGCAAGTCACTTAAGCACTCTGAGTGTCCTATTCTTACCCTTCCTAAGTCACCATGGTGCTGTGGGTGTGAATGGGAGAGTTACTTGAAGTGCTGAGCTAAGTGTCTGGCACACAGAAGTGCCCATCAAGTGGAAGCTATTACCATGCTTTTTACTCTTTCTCTAGGGAAGCTTAGCTTGTGTTAAGTATGAGGCGATAACTCAGCCTTCAGGAGGCCTGGGGAAAGGTCAGCAGGACAGCCAGGGGACTCTCTTTATGACACGGAAAGCCCCCAAGAATAGCTGGACCCATTTGGAACAGGCATCTAGGCCTCTCGCTCTCAGTAGCAGGCCTGCTGAGCTCAGCGTGGCACATGAATAATGTTCATGAAAGAAAAGAGACACCTAGCTCCTCACTGCTTCTCTAGCGTATTGGCCTTTCTGGGACACATCTGGGTTCATTACCGCTCACCTCCAACGAGGGTTTGCTGAGTCACCAAGCACTGGGGTCTTGCTCTAAGCCTGGCACTGAACTGGGCACAAGGATGCTACCAAATGACTTTTACATCATTCTTGACCTCCACCGGCTTACAGCCTCTTAAGTGTGGCTGTGTCTCCAGCGAAGTTTAGAAGGAGTCAGCAATCCTCAACTGAGATCAGGGACAGCTTCACCTGGCACTTGGACCCTGGGCAGAATGTGGATGGGCAAAGAAGAGAAGACAAATGCAGGGACGGTCGCAGCAGCCGAGGAGGATGGCACGACAGCACGGCCCACTAGGAGTGGCAGAGTGTGGGGTGGCTGGGGCTCCAGGTGCGTGGAGGGATGCAATAGGAGCCAAGATTTGAAAGGTATGTTGAGCCCAGTCCTTAGATGAGTTTAGAAGCAAATCAAAGAGTTTGAACTTATTTTGCAGGCTTTTGAGACTTCCTGAAGGATCTGGGGAAGGTAACATGGCTCCGATTACGTTTTACAAAGGTTACAGTGACAGCAGTGAGAGACAGCGTGGAGGTAGGGAGGGCTGTGAAGGAGCTGGGGCAGGCCCCGCGTCACAGCACAAGCCACCGAAGATAGGGCCTTGCTCTGTGTTCCCCCAGGGATGTCTCAGCTCAGCCGGTTTCCCAGGCTGATGCGGTAAGGACCCTGCCATCTGCCTGCCTTGCTATTTTCAGACTTCATGCTCAGGAGGAAGCCTGACACTCTCCATCCTGCTCTCTATTTCTGTTCTGTCTTACGTGGACCTGTCCCAGGCTCCTCATCTTCTCCTACTTGCCCACAGTCAACCCCCCAGGTGAAGGCATCCCCTACTCCCAGACATAGACTGATGGCTGTTTGGGTTCTAATGCCCTTCTGTGGCAGCTGAGCATTGGGTCCGTCCTCAGGGGGCCCTCCCATGCTCTCCCATCCTCCTTCCCTCTTTGCCATAGCTCTGATCCCCGACACCTCCACTATCAGGGCATTTAGACTTTGCATCCGTGGTGGCATGCTCCTACAGCAGGGGCCTGGGTGGCATTTGAGGCAAAAAGCCATAAAGCCAAGCCCTGAACTTTCACAGCCCTTCAGTCTCGTCACTTCCTTCCTCTGTAAGAATTGAGTCTCTCTGAAGGACTCCGTGTGTGCAATTAGATCAAAGGTTACTGCAGAGAAGAATCTCTGCCATTGTTAAATAAGATATAGGCCAGCCAGGGCCCCTTGGTAACCTTTTCCTTCGGAGTTTAATGCTTCATGAACCAAACTGTGTAGAAAGCTGGAAGATGCTCCTCAGAGATGGGGGAAAGCCTCTCGCAGGGAAGCACCAGGACCACCAACCTCCCTGACCGCCTGTCCCCCCAGCACCGCCCATACCAGGGGAGAGGGAATGAAGGGAGAAGGGGAAGAGAGCGCTAATCTGGGGTGGTCGTCTGACTTGCAGGAACCCCTGGACCATCCTTTCTTATCTGTGGGGCAAAGGCCAAGCTGTGTGGTTGTGGGGAAGGGAAAAGAGGAGAAAGTGATGAACTGGACTGTCTAGTTGGCTTCCTGTGGGCAGCTCTGCCCCACGGTGAGGACAGGGGCGGGTAGAGTGATGATAGCAGGTGGAGAACGATGGCAACTGAAAACTTGGCTTTCCCAACGTAGCTCTAATTGCAAGCAATGGTAGTGTTAAACATATAGTGAGATGCCATTTAATATGCACCTGATTGCACTTACGCATCAGAAAACAGAGATCATGTGTTATAATGAATTATACCACTCAACACACTCTTGGGGGTAGTATTTGTTTATGACTGTCTTCCTCCCTAGACTCTGAGCTAGTAAAACTCAGAAACTGTTATAGTCATCTTTTATTCCCAGCATCCAGCATGGTGCTGGTATACATGGTAAGCGCCTAATTAATATTTATGGTATCAATAAATAAATCAAACAGGTTTATCTGTACCTTTTTTTTTTTTTTTTTAGAAAAATGGTATAGATGAAGCTTTTTGCAGGGCAGGAATAGAGATACAGATGTAGGGAGCAGACATGTGGACACGGGGTGCAGAGGGGGTGGGATGAACTGGGAGGCTGGGATTGATATATATGCACCGCCATGTGTGAAAGAGATGGAGAGTGGGAACTTCCTGTGTAGCGCAGGGAGCTGCGCTCAGTGGTGACCTAGAGAGCCGGGATGGTAGTGGGCTGGAAGGGAGGGGATATACGTATACATATAGCTGATTCACGTCATTATACAGCAGAAACTGACACAGCATTGTGAAGCAACTATACCACGATAAAAAATACTAAATAAATAAATAGAAGGGCAAGGGAGAAGGAAAACAGACTAACATTTTCTGCATCTATTCTATACCAGGTGGTAGCGAAGACATTTATTCATTCATGAATCTTACACCAACTCTGTCAACTAGATAGCAACATCTTGTTACTCTCAGGAGGAAAATGAAGCTCCAAGACATTTAAGACATTTGCCCAAATCGTGTGTGTATTTGAACCAGTAGCGTTAGGCTTCAAAGTCTGTTTTTGCTTTGTCTGTCCCACATAGAAATGGCAATGGATGTTTTTCTGAGTGTCTGTTTTCCCCTCTTTTTCAGGAAAAATACTCCATATTTTCTTTCAAGAGACACTCTTCTGAATTCTCATTCTGTATACTGGAGAGGAATCTACTCAACTCCCAGCTTTAGAGGTCTTGCCACTCAGGTGGATCCTTAGAACATGGCAGATCCAGGCCCAGTGCTTTGCTGGGGATGCTCACCTCATCCAGCCAGAGTTAATAAAACACAACTAATCCATAGCAAGAGAATTATGGAGAGAGGGGCTATTTGTTGATACCTCACTTTTCTGGTCGCTCAGATAGTAAAGAATCTGTCTATAATGCAGGGGCCCCGGGTTCAACCCTGGGGTCAGGAAGATCCCCTGGAGAAGGGAATGGCTACCCACTCCAGTATTTTTACCTGGAGATTTCCATGGATAGAGGAGCCTGGTGGGCTACAGTCCATGGAGTCCCAAAGAGTCAAACACGACAGAGCAACTAACACACACACGCACACACACACACACACGCACACACGCATACACAGTTACCTTTCTCAGCTCCTAATTCATCCATAGAACCAAAAGTCAGGAGTTTCTTTTTCCCAGACTCCCTCACCAGGCTGATCTTTAAAGTTCACCCGTGAGAGTCATGTGTACAGGATGTAGAAGGTAAAGAGAAGAAGGAGCCATGTTTTTCTCCAGCTGCGTGGAGTTTTGCAGGCTTCTAGGCATCTCAGGTGGCACTGTGGTAGAGAACCTGCCTTGCAATGCAGGAGATGTAAGAGACACTGGTTTGATCCCTCGGTTGAGATGATCCCCTGGGGTAGGAAATGGCAACCCATTCCAGTAGTCTGGAAAATCCCATGGACAGAAGAGCTTGGTGGGTAACAGTCCAGGGAGTTGCAAAGAGCGACTGAGCCTCACACTCCCTTTATGAATCACTCATTTGTGTGCAAACAGACTTAAGACCAGGAAAGTAGCCTCTCTGAGGTCCCGCATTCCAGGTCTCCTGGAGGGAAGCAGCTGTCTCCTTGACTTTTGTTCCCCAGTAGTTCCAATGGTTGTATCAACTTTATTTCCTGTATTGAATGCATTGTTCTTCTATTTGTCTAAAGGAGCTTCTGGTTTCCTGACCAAACTCTCACTGACACTTACTTGCAGGGATGCTCCTTTGCTATCACGGGTCTGCAGGTGTAATGACCGTTTGATCATGGCCTTGTTGGTAGGTGTCCCGGGGAACATGAGAATGGAGTACAGATCTGAGAGATGAAGATGAAATGAGACTTTGATGGCATCGTTTGAGCCCCTAGCTCCAGCTCTGCCTGAAGCCAGTGCTAGCCCAGGGCTTCTCAGTGTTTAGTCTAACAAGATTTCCTTTGCAGTCACTTAGGCCCATTTGCTCTTGCATTTGACCAGCTAAAGATTCAGATTGAATCACCCCTCACCCTTCCAGCACCTTCTTCAGTCTTCCTCAGTAGATGCCTGCTCCAGCTTCAAGCTACCTCCTGAGTGCCTTCCTAGACCTGTGATTATTAGAATCTTCTCCAACTCCAAAGGCCCAAGCACAACAATTCTTTATCTAGAACCCTGCAGGGGTTCTCAAAACCCACTTCCTCAGCCCCTTCTTTTCCTGGTTGAGATTTCATCCTTCTAAGTCAGTTTAGAACAAGAAGAGTTTATGTTTGCATGTCAGGATTTTGAAGCGGTCAGATTTTCTTTCCCTCCCTGCTAGACTTTCACCCTTCCCCTTCCCCAACTCACTCCCTCTTCCTGCCCACTTCTACCCTTACAATTTGACCGTTAGAGATTCCTAGTCTGTGTGTGAACATGGGGCCTCTGGTCACCATTAAAACACAATTCCTTGGGAGAGGCAACACAAGCTCTAGCGAGAGCAAGAACAGGAATTCTAGACTTCCGTGCTGAAAGTTTGTTGTTGTTGTTAATGTTTCTTTGTTTTTGGCTGCACTAGGTCTTTATCGTGGTGAACAGGCTTCTCTAGTCATGGAGGTTGGATTTGGGCAGTATTTGGGACCTCTGTTCCCCAGTCAGGGATCAAACCCTTATCCCCTGCATTGGAGGGTGGATTCTTAACCACTGGACCATCAGGGAAGTCCCCATGCTAAAGGTTTGACTCCCACCTCTATTTAGCCATCTTGGGCTAATTTCTCAGAGTCTCAGCTTCTTCACAATAGGGGCTTCACAGTAGGCACAAGAGGGGCAGAAGACCTCTCTTCACAGGGTCTTGTGAGGGTTGTGCCAGGCAATACCTTTGCTCACTGTCACGTGGACTTACTGTGTGCTAGACTGTAAATGCTTTCATGTGGTATGTCATTTCATTCTGGCCAGTCCTTATGCTTGGGTGCTAGAATTGCCTGTGTAAAACAAATAAGGAGACAACAGCGCTGAGAGGTTTGCTACTTTACTAAATAGAAGGGAAGACAGTATTTGAACCCTGGCAGGCTGATACAAAGCCCACACTGCATATGGTACACTGCTCAAATATCAATATTTTATTAAAATTTTTTTTAGAAGGCAAAAAATAAGTGGTCTTTGGGAACCAAAGAAGGAGACTTAGCTGGGAGAGAAGGGCTAGGAAGATAAGCTACCTCAGTGCTACCTCCTAATCCCTTCTTAACCAGCCCAATGGGCTCGTATATTCCTTTTTTGATTTCAATTAAGTGAAAGTTTATTGAACAATTACTGCCCTACATTTTTGTGGGAGGCACACATAAAAGTGAAATCACTCAGTAGTGTCTGACTTGTTTTGACCCCATGGACTGTACAACCCATGGAATTCTCCAGGCCAGAATTCTGGAGTGGGTAGCCTTTCCCTTCTCCACGGGATCTTCTCAACCCAGGGATTGAACCCAGTTCTTCTGCATTGCAGGCAGTTCCTTTACGAGCTGAGCCACAAGGGAAGCTCAAGAATACTGGATTGGGTAGCCTATTCCTTCTCCAGAGTATCTTCCCAACCCAAGAATCAAACCCGAATTTCCTGCATTGCAGGCAGATTCTTTACCCACTGAGCTATCAGAAACATACATATGGCCACATAACAGAAAAGGAAGTTTAATAATATTTTTAGAAAAAGGAAATGTATCTAGCACACTAATAGTTCCTAATTTATTTTTCAGTCTCTGTGTGTGTGTGAACAATCTCATAAAGTACATATAATATACATGGGCAATCCTTTGCAGTTTTGACCCGTTTCTGAGGGGCAGGCTCCAGAGGAGAAGGGTCACATAGAAAGGAGAAATCCTGGAGATGTTGCTGCCATTGGGCCCAGGCAGACCAGTCTCCATGTCCTGCTTCTGGTTCAGCCTTCCCAGGGCAGGTCTGGGGCTAGCATGGGAGGATGAAGGGAAGCTGCTCCTTGTATTCATTTCTGGGCCAGCAATGGTTTCAGGCCTCTTCATTTACATTCGTAATTGACAGCTCCTTAGCAGCTCATTAGGAAAGTAGGGCTTTGTGACCAACAAAAAAGAGGAATGAATCCCTGGGGTTGGGATTTGAGAACCTGTTTAAGAATCTCTAAAAGGCAGCGGCAGATTCCCAGGGACCAGGAACACAAGGAGCTTAGTGGCAATGAACCTCAGCATTTCAGCACTCTGCAGTGAGCCTAGAACCCGTGTCTGCACCTGCTGTGAAGGCGAGAGAAGCAGGGACAATGGACTGAGGCAGACAGGCCAGTGCTGACCCTCAGGGGTCAGCTAGTGACGGCTCCTTGCCTCCCCTGGACCCAGACTGGGCTCCCAGATCCTTATGGCATCAGCAAGCAAGGGCTGGCCCCTTAAGGTATCCGAACCCAAATTCGGAGGCACGGCAAGAGAAAACCATGCGTGCTACAACCATTAATCAGGCACCACCTGTTTGTGAACCGTATCCCATATAGCAAGTTGTTTTAGTCCTCACGATGGAATTCTAACAGGATAATCATCTGCATTTATTTTACAAAAAAGAAGTCTGTAGAACAAAAAAGGCTTCTTGATACATTAAAATTCACACAAGCCAGATCTTATGAGTCTGGGAATCATTTCCCCACAGCAGCAAAGTGGACAACCCAAGGATGATGTGCCAAGAGTGAAAGGAGATATGTGGACAACAAATTCTACAGGATTTCAAGGGAGATAGAGGCCCTTCTGAACTAGGAGAGCCAGGGTAGGCTGCCAGGCAGGGTGGCCCTTGAGCCAGGTCTCAAGGGCTGAAGTTGGGTTTAGAAAGACAAGAGGGAGAAGAGCCATGGAGTGAGGGTGGAAGGCAAAGGATGGGCCACGCAGCGGTTCCATGCAAGATGTCTCTGCTTATTCTGGGAGCAGGCAAAGACTGGCACACCTGTAGCACAGGAGATAGGTGGGTAAAAGCAGATGGCGTGGCCTCAAAGCTGTGCTAGGACCAGAGCCTGGACAGCAGCAAACCAGATTAAGGAATGAGGAACACAGCCCCTGGAAACTGGGAGCCATTAAAGATGCTTGAGGTGCTTCAGGAAGGAATAGTTATAGAGTCTGGGACAGACATGTACACCCTGCTGTATTTAAAATGGATAACCAACGAGGACCTACTGTAAAGCACATGGAACTCTGCTAAATGGTAGCCTGGATGGGAGGGGTGGTTGGGGGAGAATGGATACATGTATATCAATGGCTGAATCCCTTGACTTTCACTTGAAACTAGCACAACACTGTTAACCGGCTGTGAAAATGAAAGTGAAAAGTGAAAGTGAAGTCACTCAGTCATGTCCGACTCTGCGACCCCATGGACTGCAGCCTGCTAGGATCCTCCATCCATGGGACTTTCCAGGTAAGAGTCCTGGAGTGGGTTGCCATTTCCTTCTCCAGGGGATCTTCCTGACCCAGGAATCGAACCCAGGTCTTCCGAATTGTAGGCAGACCCTTTACCATGCCCCAATAAAAAAATTAAAAGTTCAAAAGGAAAGAAAAATATAGCGCTTCAGAAAGACGACTCTCTGAAAGGAGGGGAACTTCAAACCCTGGGCAGCCTGACCAGGACTGGGGCTGGGGCTGAAGCTGCCCCTGGGATGTTGCAATAAATTCTCTCTCCTCTCAGACTCCTGCCTGCTTAGGCCTCCTTGCCTGGTGGTGCACCCTCTTCTACCTACCACCTTGAGACAGGAGGAAAGGGGGCGGGGCACAATCATTAAAATTATGACACAGCCATTGAGGATACACAAAAACTGGTTAAAACCAACTAAGCCTAAGATGGCACAAGATCTGACTTCCCATAGACCTTGAGCCTCATTATTTGCTCATTATAATATATTAGCATATGCTAAACAACACACCCACCAGCCCCAGGACAGTTCTGAGGCTGACCATAAAAGATCAAAATGTAGGCAATGGCCCACTTCCTGGAAATCCTCACCTTTCCCCCAAATAGTTGGAATAATCTTCCCACTTATTAGCCTATAAAATTACCCAGCCCACAAAAACTAGCCATCCCATATTTTGAGCCACTCTCACCTTCTGAGATGGAACCCATTCTGCCTATGGAGTGTTTGTGTGTGTGTATGTGTGTGTGTGTGCTCTGTCGTGTCCAACTCTTTGTGATCCCGTAGACTGTAGTCTGCCAGGCTCCTCTGTCCAGCCTTCTCTGTCCAAGAATACTGGTGTGGGTTGCCATTTCCTCCTCTAGGGGATCTTCCTGACTCAGTAACTGAACCCCCATCTCCTGTGGCTCCTGCACTGGCAAGCAGATTCTTTACCACTGAGCCTCCTGAAAAGTCCATTGAAGAGTGTCTCTCTCCAAATAAGCCTGCTTTCAGTTTACTATGACTCACTCTGGCATTTCTCATGTCTGACTCTTTGTGACCCCATGGACCGTGGCCTACCAGGCTCCTCTGTCCATGGAATTATCGACCAGAATGCTGGAATGGGTAGCCGTTCCCTTCTCCAGGGGATCTTCCCATCCCAGGGATTGACCCAGGTCTCGTGCATTGCAGGCAGATTCTTTACCGTCTGAGATACTAGGGAAGCCCAAATTCTCTCTTACTGGAAGTCAAGGACCTTCACTTGGTGGCCTGTCCCTGTGACTTACCCGAGACCTGGGACATGTCCATTCTCTCATGACCCATTCTCCTGCCACAACTCCACCCTTCCTTTCAGACCTGCAGTTTCCAGCATGGCACCCAGGCGCACCCACCCCAGGCCAGAGTGCGGCTTCACATACCACCCGCCCTCCCAGATGTGCTTCTCTGCCATCCCTGATGGAGCAGCACCCTCTCTCCACAAACATTGCCCCTCCCTCCAGGTTCCAGGTCCCCTCCCTGCAGCCCTGGCCATCACCATTCCTGAGGGTGGATTTTTCTTTCTTCCTCCACCAGAATTTGTGACTCTATCCGAATTCCCTGACAGATTTATTGTTTTAAGTTAGTCCATCATCTTTCCCGTGTATCTTCCCTCACCGAGTGATAATCAGCCTGGTGTAACCAGAGGCAGAATCTTCCCTCTTCCCTGCTAAGCCTTTTCCAACACCCCCTTCCACAAGCATCTTTCCTTCTTCAGAACCTCACCTGTCCTTCACATGCTGAAGCTAGCTGGCACAGTATTTTTTTCCTATTCATTCCTTCACTCATGTATTCAGTGGGCATGCTTCTCACCATCTTGGGCAAATCACTGGGTAACTCCAGACTGCAGTTGTATCCCATGTAGGATCAGGGTGATAAGGACAAATCTTGCAGGGAATTGTATAGACAGTAAGTACAATAATGTTTGGAAACTCATCTAGCACAGACTCAGGTGTCTGGAGCCAGCAGATAAGTGTCCAGTGTTTGTGAGTGAGTGAATTCACCTAACGAGCATTCTTTGAGAACCCACGAGGCTGACAGACTCATAAATTCTCATCATGTAACTAAGCAGGACCCTAGGACCCTGCCGGGACAGACCCCCTCCCCATATTCTCTAGTTCTTCTCTGAAATACCTAGATCATAGTATCTGATGCACATTTCCTGAGTTGTTTTACAGATGCTAAAATCACCACCTAATGAAAGACTTTAACTCCTTGATGACCATGAGCACGTAGCCCCCAGACCTACTGTCACCCAAGGATTGATAATGTTAACCTCTGTGACACCACCTTATTACCTCATCAACAACCAATCAGAGAATTGGGCACCAGCCGATCATATAACCTGGGGTGCTCCTCCCTCACCTAGCCTTTAAAAGTACTTTTCTGAAACACACTGGGAAGTTTAGGCTGTTTTTTAAGCACTAACTGTCCTGGATTATTTGCTCGGTTCCCTACAATAAACATTGCACTTTGTTTTATCACAACCTGATGTCAGTAGATTGGCTTTACTGCACACAGGCCAGTGGACCTACCTATGATCAGTGATGATCATATCTACTCTTCCTTTTGTTCTCTTTGCCCCCCCACTCCCTTTCTTGCCTGCTGGCCTTAGCACAATTTGGGGTACAGGGTAAGCTTCAATAGACATCAGCCAACTTCGTGGAAGTGAACTTGAATTCTCAAGACAGCTCCCAGGGCACTCGATTTATGCTAGTATCAGTTGCAGCAGGGGAGGCACTGGACGTCCTGACCCAGTTCTCCCTCTTCATGGTCAGTCCCACTACCTGACTCACCTGTAATCACACAACAGGAAGTGGCCACAGGCAGGCCGAGACAGATCAGCTTGCCTGGATCCTTAGTAGCATTGTCACCTTCAGTGGCCTGGAGACAATAGGAACATCCCAACCCTTCAACAAGGCAGCAGTGTTGACACTCTGGCTCTAACCAGACATCTCCATATCAAATGGCCTTACAACCAGCCCTAATCCTCCTCCTATGGGTCACACAATTCTAGCAAGCTGAGGCCTTTCTTCCTATGTCCCCAAGAACCTGGTTGTGTCCAAGCCACTTGGTGGCCTCAGCCAGAAAACTAGTTCCCGAAGCCCAGCCCAGGAATCTAAAATTAAGCCTGGTGGTGGTAGTGTTAGGAGGTGGAGAAGACAGCACAGATCAGGGATGCACAACACCTGGGCTCCACGCCCCATTCTACTGATCATGAGCTACTGTAGACAAGTTACTTCCCTTACCAGGCCTCCCTGTTTTCCTCAAGGTACAGAGTTGTACCAGCTGCCTCTGATCTTTTTTCCAAGTTCAAAGATGATCTGTCCCAAGATCAGCAAGACCTTTTCTCAACCAGCTTCCAATATATTCCAAAAAATATTCCCCCATAAATAACCTCAAGACTTCCTCTTTCAAATTCAACAGTTCCTCTTGGCAGGCCTGTGTCCCCTTTGGAAACCCTAGGAAATCATTCATTTCCTTTCCTTTATATGGAAACCATTTGTATTCTTTGGCTTATGGAACCTTCCCCCATCTTCAAGCCTGCAATGTAGCATCCTTAGATCTCTCTCTGAGTATCACCCTTATTTCCATTGTCACATTCTGATCCTCTTGCTTCCACCTTGTAAGTACATTTGTGATTACATAAGTTAATTAAAAGCAACTCAAACTGGCATACATGTTAGAATTAGTACACAAAAATATTACACCAGTTATTATGACAGTATTTCATATGTTGAGAAACTAAATAGACATACGGAAGACACACAAAAAAGGATCCCAACTGAACGTGTAGGAATAAAAACTCAGCTGTGTTGTTGTTTAGTCACTTAGTCATGTCTGACTCTTTGTGAGCCCGTGAACTGTAGCCCACCAGGCCCCTCTGTCCATGGGATGTTGAGAAACTAAACAGAGATATGGAAGACACAAAAAAGATACCAACTGAACTTATAGGAATAAAAACTCCAATAAGTAAAATAAAAAATATACCAGATAAGATTAATGGCAAGATTAGACACTGCAGAAGAAAAGAATAGTGAATCTGAAGACACAGCAATATAAACAAACCAAAATAAAATTTAAATATAAACAGAGCATCAGTAAGCTATAGCAGAACTTCAAACACCCTAATATATATGTAAGCAGAGTTTCCAAGGAGGAGTGGCAGTAAAAACTATTTGAATAATGACAAGTAATTTTCACTATTTGATGAAAACTACAAAACCACATATTGACAGTTTCAAGAAGCTCAGTGAACCTCAGCACAAGAGACATGAAGAAAACTATAGCATGCCTCATCATAACCAAATTGTTTAAATTATTAGCAGCAGCTAGGGGGAAAAGGCAAGTTATATACAAAGAAACAAAGATCAGGATGACAGGAGATTTCTTATTAGAACCAAGACAGGTGAGAAAATGGTAGAACAACATCATTAAAGTACTAAAAGAAAATATGGGCAACTGAGAATTCTATGCCCAGTGAAAATATCTTTCAAAAATCAAAATATTACTAGAAAGTAAACTGTGATGAGAAAAGGATATCTAGAGTACTCAATAAAAAAAAAATAAATTTACAGCTAAAGACACAAGGGAAATAAAATGGAATTTTTAAATATATTCAATTTATTCAAAAGAAGACAGTAAAAAGGAGAAATACAGATGGGACAAATAGAAAACAAAGTGCAATATGATAGATTTAAACCTAACCAAATCAATATCATCACTAAGTAGAAGATATAAAAAAATAACCAAAGGGAGATTTATGAACAGAAAAATACAAAAACTAAAATAAAACTCAATGAATGAACTCAACAGAACAGGAGAGAAAAAAAGATCTATAACCTCCAAAATAGAACAATAGAAATGACTCAGTCTGAACAACTGAGAGAGTAGCAACTGAAAGAAAAGGACAAAACAAACAGAAATCAGCTGATCCCCACGAATAAGGGAGATAAAAACAAAAGACCTAGTGTCTGTATTGTCAGAGTTCCAGAAGAAAGGAAAGGGGTGGGGTGGGGAAAGTACTCCAAGAAATAATGACTGAAAACTTACCAAATGTCTCAAACAGTAGCAATCTGTAGAGTCAAACAGCTAAGAAAATCCTGAACATGATAAACCCAAAGAAATCTGTGATAAAACATCATAATTAAACTACTGAAAAATAAGGACAAAGAAAAGTTCCTGAAAGCAGCCAGAGGAAAATTACACATTGTTTGTTGCAGAGAAACAACTCTAATCACAGTATATTTCTCATCAGGAACTATCAAGATCAGAAGGCAGTGGCACTTTATTATTCAAGTGTTGAGAGAGAATTACTATCAATTCAGAGTCCTATTGGCCAACTATATATCCCATATCTGACAAAATTATCCTTTATTTATGAAAGGAAAATAAAGATATTCTCAAAAGTAAGAAAACTGTTTGTCAGAAGGCCTAACCTAAAAGAGTGGCTAAAGAAAGTTCACTAGACATCAGGAAGAAGACAGTAAGCAAAAATATTAATAAATTCAAGAGGTTTTCTTTCTCTAAAATGTTCTAAAATATGGTTGGCAGTTGAAGCAAAAATTATAACATTATCTGATTTAGTCCTAAATGTATGCAGAGAAACTATTTAAGTCAATTATCTTACAGATAGGGGAAAGCAAAAGCATGTAAAGGGGAGAAAGATTTCTATATTTTACTCAAACTTGCAAAATAATGACATCATAGTTGGTGGTTATGTGTATACAACAATTACTAAAAACCCTATAGAGACAGATGTATTGAAAAACACTATTAATAAATCAAAATGAAATTCTAAAAATAAAAGAAGTCCAAGCAGCCCAGATGAAACCAGGAAAAAGAAAACAGAGACACAAATAAACAAACAAAAAAAGAGACCAAACATAAAACAAAACAAAAAAACCAAAAATAACAGATCAGTAAATGTAAATGGTATAAATATATAAATTAAAAGAGTGGACTAAAAGACTGACCAAACTAAGCACTGTCTACAAGAAATTCACATTCAATATAATGATTTAGGCAGGGTGACAGTAAAAGAATAAAAAATTACATATAATGCAAACATTGACATCGATTCAAAGCAAGAATAACTGTATTAACATCAGATAGAATAGATTCAGAATAAGGAAAATTACCAGAGACAGCAAGAGACACTCTGTAATGACAGAAGAATCAGTCTACTAAGAAGACGTAGCAATCCTAGGTTACGACCCAAACAAACAGGGCTGAGACATAATGAAGCCGAGCAGGGAGGACTCAAAGGAGAAATAGAGAAAAAG
This sequence comes from Neotragus moschatus, assembly GCA_006410615.1. Classification (NCBI taxonomy): domain Eukaryota; kingdom Metazoa; phylum Chordata; class Mammalia; order Artiodactyla; family Bovidae; genus Neotragus; species Neotragus moschatus. Next base: position 2,411,836 of record SJYA01002278.1, on the reverse strand, counting down.
GAATACACACACAATTATAGCTGAGGATTTCAACACTCTAGTCTCAGTAAATGATAGAACTACTAGATAGAGAACCACCAAGGATACTGAAGAACTTAGCAACACCATCAAATAAAATGACCTAATGGACATGTACAGAACACTCCACTTAACAAGAATAGAATACTCTTTTTTGTTTTTCAAGTGCCCTTGGAATATATACCAAATAGACTATGTCCTAGGATATAAAACAAACCTCAGCAAATTTAAGATAACTAAAATCATAGAAACTGTGTCTCTAACAACAATGGAATGAAAAAATCAATCAACATCAATAATAGAAATAGAAACCTCTCTACAGGGTTGGAAACCAAACAACACATTTCCAAATAATCCATGGGTTAAAGAGGAAGTCTCAAGGGAAATCTCTAAAAAGTATATAGAACTGAGGGAAGATTAAAATACAGCAAATCAAAATTTGTGGGACACAGCTAAAGCAATGCTGATAGGGAAATGTATAGCCCTATATGCACACATTAGAGAGGAGAAAAAGTCTCAATTAATAATCTAACTTTCCATTTTAAGAATCTAGGGAAAAAAGAGAACACTAAACTCAAAGAAAGCAGAAAGGAGGAAATAAAAAAGAGCATAAATCAATGAAACTTAAAACAGAATAATGAAACAAAGAGCCTATACTTTGAAGAGACCAATATAATTGACAAACCCCTAGCAAGACTGACAGGGAGAGAGAGAAGACATGAATGACACAAATAAAAAGAATGTAACAGAGGGTATCATTATATACCCTGCAGACATTGAACGTATAATGAAGGGTTACAAACATGTATTGTCTGACAACTTAGATGGAATGGACCAATACATCAGAACAAAGACTATCACAAAGATAAGGAATAACAATGAATAATCTACAAATATGTATTTGAACCTAGATAAAATGGACAAATGCCTTAGAACACTGACTACCACAACTCATCTAATATAAAACAGATCATTTGAATAACCCAGAATGGGCCTCCCAGGTGGCACTGATGGTAAACAACCTGCCTGCTAATGCGTGAGATAGCCGAGATAAGGGTTCAGTCTCTGGGTCGGCAAGATCCCCTGGAGAAGAGCATGGCAACCCACTCCAGCGTTCTTGCCTGGAGAATGCCATGGACAGAGGAGCCTGGCGGGCTACAGTCCATAGGATTGCAAAGAGTCAGAAATGACTGAAGCAACTTAGCACAGTACGCAACACTTTCACTCTTTAAACACAAAAAATCCTTAGATGTAAACCTAACAAAACATGTACAGTGCTCTATGCTGAAAACTACTTAATGTTGATAAAGGTAATCAATACAATCTAAATAAATGGAGAGACATTGGTATTTGTGGACGGAAAGACTCAACAAAGACAATAAAGGTGTGGAAAGTGAGAGTGAAGTCGCTCAGTCGTGTCCGACTCTTTGCGACCCATGGAATGTAGCCCACCAAGCTCCTCCGTCCATGGGATTCTCCAGGCAAGAATACTGGAGTGGGTTGCCATTTCCTTCTCCAGGGTTAATTCTTCCCAAATCAATATACAGGTTTAATGGAACTCTTATCAAAATCTCAGACAATTTTTTTGTAGATATGGACAAGACGATTTCGAAATTTAAATGGAAAGACATAGGAACTAGAATTTCTAAACAATTTTGAAAAAAATAATATAGTGAGGGAAATCAGCCTACTTGATTTCAAGACATATAGTTATAGTAATCAAAGCTGTGTAGTATTGGCAGAGGAATAGAGATACAAAAATAAATGAACCAGAGTAGATAATCCAGAAATAGACATTCAAAAATATGACTAATTGATTTATGACAAAAGTAAAAAAGCCGTCCAAGGGAGGAAAAATAGCCTTTTCAACGAACAGTGCTGGAGCAACTGGAAACTATAGGGTAAAACAATAATAGCAATAACAAAATAAAGCAAAAGATAATCAACAGAAAGCCAACAGCTTCATAACTTATACACAAATCTTACAGCTATACAAAAAGTAACTCAAAGTGGAGTACAAACTTAAATGTAAAACTATGAAACATTTAGGAAAAGATAGGAGAAAATCTAGGGCTAGGCAAAAATTTTGTAGAGCTGACGCCAAAGTAAGACTGAAAAAGGAAAAACTGATAAAAATAAGACTTCGTTAAAATTGAAAATTTTTTTCTCAATAAAAGACCTTTAAAAAGTTTGAAAAGACAAGCTACAGAGTGGGAAAAAATATTTTGTTAAGTACATGTCCAGAAAATGACTATGTAATGTCACAGAATATGTAAATAACCCTCAAAACTCAACTGTTAAAAAAAATCAAATTAAAAAGTGGGCAAAAGACATGGAGAGGCATTTCACCAATGAGGATATATAGATGAAAAACAGCACATAAAAAGTCATCCAACAGCGTTAGCCTTTAGGGAAATACAAACTTAAACTGCAGAGAAAGATCACTACACACATATCAGAATGGCTAAAATTTAAAAATAGTGACAATGCCGAATGCTGGAGGTGATGTGGAGAAACTGAATCACCTTCACATTCCTAAAGAGAGTGGCAATGATATAGACATGCTAGAAAACTGACATTTTCTTGAATAACTAAACTTGCAACTACAATATAATGTAGTAATTGTACTCCTGGGCATTTATCCCAGAGAAATGAAGACTAATGTTCACATAAAAACCTGTACAAAATAAGTACTAGGGATGTAATGTACAATATAATGACTATAGTTAATACTGCTATATGATATATGGGAACGTTGTTAAGAGAACATTTCCAAAGAGTTCTTATCACAGAAGAATTTTTTTTCTTTCTCATTGTATCCTTATGAGATTACAGATGTTAATTAAACCTACGGAGATAATCATTTCATAACATACGTAAATCAAACCATCATGCTGTACACTTTAAACGTATACCGCGTTGTACTTCAATTACTCCTCAATAAAATTTTACCTAAATGCTTATAGCAGCCTTTAACAATGGCCCAGAACTAGAAACAACCAAGATGTCCTTCAATGCATGAATGGTTAAATGAACCGTGGTGCCTCTTATCTTGCAATACTACTTAGCAATGAAAAGGAACAAATTCATTCCTACATACACCAACCTGCATGCACATCTAGAAAATTATGGTGAGTGAAAAAATCCAGTCCCTCTGCCAACCATACACACTGCCTGATTCCATTTGTACAATACTTTTGAAATGACAAAATTGCAGGAATGGAAAACATGTTGGTGGTTGCCAAAAGTTGAAGTGGGGATGGGAGGGAAGTGGGTATGACTATAAATGGGCAACATGTGGGGTCCTTGTAGTGATAGAAATGGTCTATATCCTGTGTCAATATACATGTCTTCATTGTGATAGTGTACTACAATTTTTTAAGATGGGAGACTGCGTGAACTCTCTCTATACTACTTACAATTGCATGTGATCTACCATTATCACAAAATAAAAATATTAATTAACTTCTATGCAAAATTCACACATTGTACAATTCTATTTATATGGAATATCCAGAATAAGGAAATCTATAAGAAGCAAAAACAGTAGCCTAAGTCCCTTGGACTGCAAGGAGATCCAACCAGTCCATCCTAAATGAGACCAGTTCTGGGTGTTGTTCATTGGAAGGACTGGTGCTGAGGCTGAAACTCCAATACTCTGGCCACCTCATGGGAAGAGTTGACTCATTGGAAAAGACCCTGATGCTGGGAGGGATTGGAGGCAGGAGAAGGGGACAACAGAGGATGAGATGGCTGGATGGCATCACTGACTTGATGCACATGAGTTTGGGTGAACTCCGGGAGTTGGTGATGGACAGGAGGCTGGGCATGCTGTGATTCATGGGGTCGCAAAGAGTCAGACACGACTGAGTGACTGAACTGAACTGAACTGAAGGCTAAGAGAGCAGAACAGAATGTGGGTAAGTGGTAATGGGTATGAGTTTTCTTTCGGTTAATAAAATGTTCTAAAATTAGGTTGTGGTGATAGTAAACCATAAATATGTGGAAAACTGTTGAACTGTACTTTTCACACGTGTAAATTTATGTTGTTTAGCTTATATCTCAATAAAGCTATAAAAAAAGCTAGAATGCCTATATTAATGTCATACAAAGTAGATGTCATTCAAAAATGAAATAGTAGATATATTTTAAGTTATTTCATGATGGAAAAGGAGTCAGTTCATCAAGACAACATAATCAAAACATTTATGTACCTAATGACAGAGTTTCAAATGATATGAAGCAAAAGCTGATAGAACTTTAAAGCAAAGTGGGGCAAATCCTCAGTTACAGTCAGATATTTAAAAACTCCTCTCTTATAATGGATAGAAGAAATAGAAAATTATTGAAGAGAAGATTTGAACGGCATCATCAAAAATTGACCTAATTAACATCATAGAACACTTCTTTCAACAATGGGAGAATGCAATTTTTTTCAAGTACACAAAGAACATTTCACAAGATGGAACATATTGTGTACCACAAATAAATGTAAAGAGGTCAAGTTATACAAAATGTTTCCTCAATTTTCTTTGATTAAGTTCGAGAGTAATAACAGAAATATCTCTGGAAAATCCTCATATTTGGAAGCAACACACTTTTAAATAACTTGTGAATGAGAAAAGAACTTGTTCAGTCATTAAATTGTGTCCGACACTTTGCAACCCCATGGATTGCAGCACACCAGGCTTCTCTGTCCTTCACTATCTCCCAGAGTTTGCTCAAAATCATGTCCATTCAGTCCATCCAACCATCTCATCCTCTGTCACCCCCTTCTCCTCCTGCCTTCAATCTTTCCCAGTATGAGTCTTTTCCAAAGAGCAGACCCTTTGCATCAGGTGGCCAAAGCATTGGAGCTTCAGCAGCAGTCCTTCCAATGAATATTCAGGGTTGATTTCCTTTCGGATTGACTAGTTTGGGCTCCTTAAAATCTAAGGAACTCTCAAGAGAAGAAATAAGAAAGGAAATCAGAAAATATTTGCAAACAAGTGAATATGATTCACAACCTTATCAAAATTGGGTAAGGCCACAAAGCAGTATTGGGCTGGTGAGATGCTAGGAGGGAGATTTAGAACACTGAGTGCCTATATTAGAAAGTAAGGAATAAGGAGTGTATCAAATCAAAACCTAAGCTTTACCTTAAAAAACTTGAAAACGAGCAAATTAAATCCAGAATAAGAAAAGTTTAGCATAGAAGGTTGGAATAGAACCTGATAAAGGTTAGAATAGAAATCAATGAAACTGAAAACAGAAGACAAAACAGAGAAATCAATGAAACCAAAGTTGGTTTTTTGAGAGTATCAATAAAATTGATAAAATTGAACATTTAGCCAGGCTGGTCACTAAAAATGGGGAGAAGACACAAATTACCAATATAAATAATATGAGATATGGCAACTCTACAGATTACACATATATTAATGAATAGAAGTGAATATTATAAACAACTGTATGTCAATAGATTCATCTAAGAAAAAAATCAATACACTGAAAGATACAAATTACCAACTCTCTCTAAAGAAGAAATAGATAACCTGAATAGATTTATATCTATGGGACCCCACTCCAGTACTTTTGCCTGGAAAATCCCATGGACGGAGAAGCCTGGTAGGCTGCAATCCACGGGGTCGCTGAGAGTTGGACACGACTCAGTGACTTCACTTTCACTTTTCACTTTTATGCATTGGAGAAGGAAATGGCAACTCACTCCAGTGTTCTTGCCTGGAGAATTCCAGGGACGGCGGAGTCTAATGGGCTGCGGTCTATACACAGCGTCGGGCACAACTGAAGCAACTTAGCAGCAGCAGCAAAGGAACTAAATTTGAAATTAAAATCTTCTGATAAATAAAACTTCAGGCCCATAAATTTTCACTGGAGAATGCTACCATCACTCATAATCAATAAATTATCAATTGTTTTGGCATATATACTAACAATGAATATTCAAAAATAGAAAGCACAATATCACGTATAATAGTATTAAAAATATGAAATACTTAGGGGTAAATGTGCAAAGGTTGTGAAAGATAAGTACACCAAAAAACATAAAACGTTGTTGAAAGAAAATTTTAAATAACTAGATAAATGGAAATATACGCTGTGTTCATGAGTTGGAAGAGTCACTATTATTAAAATGTCAATTCTATCCGAATTCATTGATAGATTCAATTGTTTTTAGTAGAAATTGACAAACTGAGTCTAAAATTTCTATGGAAATTCAAAGGGCCTAGAATAGCCAAAACAACTATGGAAAAGAAGCACAAAGTTGGAGGATAAGCACTATCTGATTTTAAGAGTTATTAAAGAGTTGCAATAACCAAGTTTGTGTGGTATTGATGTAAAAATAAAACAAAACAAAAAAACCTCAATGTAACAGAACAGAGTACAGAAATAGACCCAAACATATAAATATATACATATGTATGTATGTATTTATATGAAGACCTACAAGACCTTTTAGAACTAATTCCCAAAAAAGATGTTCTTTTCATTATAGGGGACTGGAATGCAAAAGTAGGAAGTCAACAAACACCTGGAGTAACAGGCAAATTTGGCCTTGGAGTATAGAATGAAGGAGGGCAAAGGCTAACAGAGTTTTGCCAAGAGAACACACTGGTCATAACAAACACCCTCTTCTAACAACACACGATTCTACACATGGACATCACCAGATGGCCAACAGACAGAGTGCTTGAAGAACTGTGGATAGAGGTTCGCAACATTGTACACAAGGCAAGGATCAAGACCATCTCCAAGAAAAAGAAATGCAAAAAAGCAAAATGGCTGTCTGAGGAGGCCTTACAAATAGCTGTGAAAAGAAGAGAAGAGAATAGGAAAGATATACCCATTTGAATGCAGAGTTCCAAAGAATAGCAAGAAGTGATAAGAGACCCTTCCTCAGTGATCAGTGCAAAGAAATAGAGAAGAACAATAGAATGGGAAAAACTAGAGATCTTTTTAAGAAAATTAGAGATACCAAGGGAATATTTCATGTAAAGATGGGGCTCAATATAGGACACAAATGGTATGGACCTAACAGAAGGAGAAGATATTAAGAAGAGGTGGCAAGAAAACACAGAAGAACTGCATAAGAGATCTTCACAACCCAAATAATCACAATGGTGTGATCACTCACCTAGAGCCAGACATCCTGGAATGGGAAGTCAAGTGGGCCTTAGGAAGCATCACTACGAACAAAGCTAGTGGAGATGGTGGCATTCCACTTGAGCTATTTCAAATCCTAAAAGATGATGCTGTGAAAGTGCTGTACTCAATATGTCAACAAATTTGGAAAACTCAGCAGTGGCCACAGGACTGGAAAAGGTCAGTTTTCATTCCAATCCCAAAGAAAGGCAATGCCAAAGAATGCTCGAACTACCACACAATTGCACTCATCTCACACGCTGATAAAGTAATGCTCAAAATTCTCCAAGCCAGGCTTCAGTAGTACATGAACTGTGAACTTCCAGATGTGCAAGGTGGATTTAGAAAAGGCAGAGGAACCAGAGATCAAATTGACAACNTCCAATCCCAAAGAAAGGCAATGCCAAAGAATGCTCGAACTACCACACAATTGCACTCATCTCACACGCTGATAAAGTAATGCTCAAAATTCTCCAAGCCAGGCTTCAGTAGTACATGAACTGTGAACTTCCAGATGTGCAAGGTGGATTTAGAAAAGGCAGAGGAACCAGAGATCAAATTGACAACATCCACTGGATCATCGAAAAAGCAAGAGAACTCCAGAAAAATGTGTACTTTTGCTTTATTGACTATGCCAAAGCCTTCGACTGTGTGGATCACAATAAAGTGTGGAAAATCCTGAGAGAGATGGGAATACCAGACCACCTGACCTGTCTCCTGAGAAACCTATATGCAGGTCAGGAAGCANTATACTGGGAGGCCTGGCGTGCTGCGGTCCATGGGGTCGCAAAGATTCGGACACGACTGAGCAACTCAACTAAACTGAAGTGAATGTGTATATATGTGTGTGTGTGTGTGTGTGTGTGTGTGTGTATGGAAAGTGAAAGTGTTAGTTGCCCAGTCATAGCTGATTCCTTGTGACCCCATGGATGACACCAGGCTCCTCTATCCGTGGACTTTTCCAGGCAAGAACACTGGCATCAGTAGCCATTTACTTCTCCAGGAGAGCTTCCCGAGCCAGGGATCAAACCCAGGTCTCTTGCATTGCAGGCAGATTCTTTATCTTCTGAGCCAGAGGGAAGCCCATACTAATGGAATTAAGTCAGAAATAGAAAGACAAATACCATATATCACTTATATATGGAATCTAAAATCCAGCACAAACGAACCTATTTACAAATCAGAGACAGACATAGGGAACAGACTTGTGGTTGCCAAGGGGAAGGGTGTGGGGAGGGAGGGACTGGGCATTTAGGGCTAGTAGATACAAACTATTACAAATCGAATAAACAATAGGATAGAATGGATATAGAATGGATAAACAACAAGGTCCTACTGTATAGCACAGAGAGCTATATTCAATATCTGAGGGTAGACTATAATGGAGAAAGGATGTTTATATTTGTATAACTGAGTCACTTTGTTCCACAGAAGAAATCAACCCAAGCATGTACTGAGAACTGATTTTTGACAGATTTCAACAGAGGAAGCCTAATATTTTCAACTACTAGTACTTAAAATAACTGGATACCTGCATGAAAAAATAAGAACTTCGATCCATTCTTTGTACCATATACAAAAATTAACTCAAAAAGGAATATAGACCCAAATATAAAAGCTAAAGCTTTAAAAAGTCTAGGAGAGAACCTTTATGACACTGGGTTCGGCAAAGATTTCTTAGATACAACCACATAAAAGAACAAATTGGTAAACTGGACTTAATCAAAATTAAAAACTGTTCCTCAAAGAAACCATTAGGAGAATGAAAAGATGAACTATAGACCCCAAGAGAAAATAGCAAATCATATATTTGCTGAAGAAATTGTATCCATGGATATGTAAATAACTGTCAAATTCAATAATAAGAACATAACCCTATTTAAAAATGAGCAAAAGAGTTGGCTTCACTAAAGAAGATATACAGATAGGAAAGAAATATATGAAAAGACATTCAATGTCATTAGTCATTAGGGAAATGCAAATTAAAACCACCAGGAGATACCCCTGTACCTCTATTGGAATGGCTAAAATTAAGAAGCTTACCATACCAAGTGTTGCCAAGGAAATGTGGCAACTGGGATTCTTATACACTTCTCAAGGGTGGGGGATGAGGAATATAAAATAGCACAACTAATTTGGAAAACAGCATGGCAGTTTCTCAAAAATTTAAACATCCACTTACTATACGGTCTAGTCATTCCTCTCTTATTTGTCCAAGGGAAATGAATGTATATTTCCATACCAAGACTTTTACATAAATGTTCCCAGCAGTATGATATGGAATAGCCCCAAATTGGAAAAAGCCCAAACATCCATTAATCAGTGAACAGGTAAACTGTGGTGTATTCATTTAATGAAATGCCATCAGGAAAGAAAAGGAATAAAATATTGATATATACTACAACACAGATGGATCTCAAAATAATTATGCTGAGTGAAAGAAGGCAAGCCAAAAAAGAGTGCACACTCCATGCTTCCATTTATATAATTCTAGGAAATGCAAATGAATCTATAGTGACAGAAGATCAGTGGTTGCCTGGGGATGGGGGGTGGGGGGAGGGCACAGAAGACAGAGATTATACAGGACACAGTGAAACTTTGGGGGATGATGGATATATTCATTATCTTTAATATGCATGTGTCAAAACTCATCAAATTGTACACTTTAAATATGTTCAGTTTATTGTAAGTCAATTATATTTTGATAAAGCTGAAAAAGAAAAGGATCCATAAAGAAGTGCAAGAGCAGTAAGGAAGATGACTGTTTTGTCTCTTCCCTTCCCCTGAGCATAATTCTTCATCAAGCCCTGGAGATAATGGAAAGAGACAGAGGGAGGAAAGATGAAAGGATGTCTGGGCTCGGACCAGTCACAGGGCACCAAATGTGCCCCTTACCTCGTACCCTCCCCTGCTCTCTTTTTTCACACTCTATTTCTTAAATTGAGTTTGAGAGTTGGTGGCGACCTAAGAGACGATACACAAGAGTCAGCAAATATTTACTGAGGACTGTTTTCAGGTTCTCCGGAGAAACAGAACCAAGAGTATACATGTACATATATATACACAAAGTGTGTGATATATACGGAGAGAGAGCCTGGCTGATTTTTAAGAAACTGATTCACATGATTACAGAAGCTGAGATGTCCCAAATCTGTAGTCAGTCAACTGGAGACCCAGGAGAGGAAATGGTATAAATTCCATTATGAAGCTGTCAAGCAAGAAAAGAGAACTCGTAGGAGAGCCTTTTGGCTCAATTCAGGTCTTCGTCTGATTAGATGAGGCCACCTCCATGCTATTGTTGTTTTTCTGTTTAGTCACTAAGTCATGTCTGATTCTTCTGCAACCCCGTGGACTGTAGCCCACCAGGCTCCTCTGTCCCTGGGATTTCCCAGCCAGGAATGCTGGAGTGGGTTGTCATTTCCTTCTCCAGGGGATCTTCCTGACCCAGGGACTGAGCCCGTATCTCCTGCACTGGTAGGTGGATTCCTTACTACTGAGCCACGAGGGAAGCCCGCCTACATTAGAGAGGACCATCTGTTCCACCCAGCCCATGACTCAGATGCTCATCTCATCCAGAAACACATTCACAAGCACACCCAGAATCATGTTTGACCCAATGCCTGGGCACGCCGTGGCTCAGTCCAGTGGACACATAAAATTAACTGTCACAGACTCCTACTCTATTTTAGATACCAGAAGCAAGGCAACAACCCAGACAAACTTTCAGTCTCTGCCCCCCTGGGGCATTCATAGAGAAACATTCAGAACATTGTTAAAATAAGTCACTGCGGTCAACTGAATTCTAGGGCAGCTCCCATGGTCTTTCTCCCTCGGTGCTATGCCTTGTATATCCTCTCCTCTTTTGAGTGTGGACAGAACTGATGAACTGCAAAAGTGATGGGATTTCACTCCCTTGATCATATTACTTCACATGGCAAAAGTGAATAATTTTTTTTTTTGCAGATGTAATTGAGGTCCCAAATCAGTTGATTTTTAATTAATGAAAAGAGAGATGATCCTAAATGGGCCTGGCTTAACCTGAAAAAAAAAAAAAAAAAACTCTTAAAAGAGAAGTTGGGCCCTTCTGGAGAAGGACACTTGGCCTTGAGGAACAAACAAGCCTGTTGTGAACTGTCTATGGTGAGGGACGGCCTCTAGCGGGTGACAGCCTCATCTTACTGCTGCAGGAACTGAATTCTGCCAACAACATGAGTGAAGTTGAAAGAGCCCCCTGAGCTCCAGATAAGAATACAGGATGGTCAGCCATTTGATTACAGCTTTGGGAGCTTTGGGAGACTCAGGCTTCCCTGGTGGTCAGATGGTAAAAGTGTCTGTCTACAATGAGGGAGACCTGGATTCGATCCCTGGGTCTGCTCAAAAGTCCACTGAATCAGTGATGTATCCAACCATCTCATCCTCTGTCCTCCTCTTCTCCTCTTGCCCTCAATCTTTCCTAGCATAGCGTCCTTTCCAATGAGTCGGGTCTTTGCATCAGGTGGCCTAAGAATTGGAGCTTCAGCTTCAGCATCAGTCCTTCCAATGAATATTCAGGGTTGATTTCCTTTAGGATTGGCTGGTTTGATCTCCTTGCTGTCTGAGAGACTCTCAAGCGTCTTCTCCAGCACATGAACTGTGCCCAGGTCTCAGGTAACCTGAGTGACAAGGCAGTGCTGTGCACACAGATAACTATATATATTGGCATCCCTTTTTACAGGTGAGAATCTGAGGCTTCAGGAGGTAAGAGAGCTGTCAAATGCCATGTGGGTAAGAAAAAGAGGAGCTGGGATCTGGGCCCAGACCATCTGGCCACAAAGTCTGAGCTCCTGACTTCTCTCCGTCCTGCGCAAAATGTGAGCTAAAGGGCAGGGCAGAACCGGTGTGGCCATGTGGCTAAGTTCATCCCTCACTAACTGTTTATTGGACAACAGTTCCCAGAGATTGTCAGTGAAGATGTACTGAGAGCTCAACTCCCATACCTGAGGGTCATGTCCCCAAGCCCTACCTCAGGGAACAAACAGAAAACGCAACGCTCAGGAGAACACAACTGTAACACTTGTCAGGTCTCAAAACTGTAGAGCACTTGGCAGTTTACAAAGCACCTTGACAGAGCCCCCCAGTGGCCCAGGGAGGTGGGCAGGGCAGGTACAGATTGAGAGCTGTTACCAGCAAGCTGGAGAGCCAGGGAGAAGTTCCCAGCGGAGAAGCACGGGCTCAGGACCAGAAACAGCCGATGTTCCTGGTTCAGTCTGAAGGCAGGAAAGGACCAATGTCCCAGCTTCAAGGCCCTCAGACAGGACGAGTTTCCCTCCACGCGAGGAGGGGCAACATTTTTGCCCTGGTCGGGTCTTCAGCCGATAGGGTGGAGCCCACCCACACTAAGGGAGGGACGTGGCTTCACTCGGCATGTGTTCAGGTGTTCATCTCATCCAGAAACACCCTCACAGACACACCCAGAGGAAGCTTTGACCAAAGGTCTGGGCACCTGTGGCCCAGGCAAGCTGACGTGTAAAAGCAACCGTCATGTCCACCGAGGGAACTCTTTGCAAAGATGTGGGCAGTGTTAAGGGAAACTGACAAGGAAAAGCAATGTACCTCAGGGCTAGAAAGAGCAGAGAGCATCGACACTCCTGGCCGGAGGGGAGCTGAGAGGGAGCAGTGACCAGACCTGGATTCGGTGGCTACAGGAGAGGAACAGGAGACAGGTGGTGAGCTTTGAGGGAAGGGTGCAGGCGGCCCATGGCCCAGCAGGGCAGGAGCGAGGTTAGTAAGTCTCTGCTCCTCAGGCTCCTTCCACCTCCAGTCTTTGTTCTGGAGCCTCCAATCAGCCGCACAGGAGATGAAGGGGGCCCGTGGATGTAGTGCATACAGACCAGGCCCCAGGGTAGAGAAAGGCAGCGCGTGTCTCCAGGGGCCAGCAGTGTGCCCACTGCAGGTGCGATGTGAAGGTTCAGAGCAGAGACTTTCCCAAGGAACAGTAGGAGCCAGAACCAGACTTCTTTTTCTGATGCTGAGTCCACGAGTCTCCTCGGTTCCTCTTGCAGACAGGTTTGCTCTGCTCCCTCGGGAGTGGGGCGTGGGCTTCTTTAAGACACAAAGCCTGGGTATTGAAGGGCCTGCGCCTCTGTGAATATGGTCAAGACCCCAGGCTCTGCATCTCCTGCTCAAGGTGACTCCCTGTTGCCCCAGGATCCCCACATGTGATGCCCAGCTATGTCACCAAACTCACCCCGTGTCTCCCTTAGTCCAGCCACTTACCTCCTTTCGGCTCCTCAAAGGCGCCAGTATTCTTCCTGCCCCTGAGCCTTTGAGCCCTTGCATTCAGGTCCCCTACCATTCTCTCTCATTGCCACCTGCGCCTTTCCTTTCTAACCCTTATTGGGCATGTAACTATGTATTAATTGGTACCATGTGTTTAATAATTGTCCCTCCCACTAGCTTTTAAGTTCCTGCTCCCTGGTAGCTCAGCTGGTACAGAATCTGCCTGCCATGCAGGAGACTCTGATTCAATTCCAGGATCAGGAAGATCTGGAGAAGGGAAAGGCTGCCCACTGCAGCATTCTGGCCTGGAGAACTCCAAGGACTGTATATCCATGGGCTCGCAGAGTCAGACACGACTGAGTGACTTTCACTTGCACTTTTCAGGGCAGGAACAGTGTTCTTTTGCCCACAACGTAAACCCAAAGAATCTTGCAAAGCCTGGCACGTAGTAGGAGCTCAGGAAATCTGTGCCAAATGATGAAGCCGCTGGCTCTGTGACAGAGCTTGAATCTGAGATGGACAGTGATGCGAGGCACCAGCCATCAGGGTGAATCCCCAGACCCAACCGTTTTTCTGCAAAGAAGCCATCGCTTTCCAGGTGAGATTTTAGGAGTACCTCTCTGCTTTATTGTAGGCTTACAAGATAACTTCCATTTAAGAACCAAAACTTTAAGAATAATCAAGCTTTTTATCCCCTTTAGAAAATGAAAGTCAACTAAAGAGAAGTAGCATTTCAAAACTCATCAGTCATTAACACCTCAGGGTGAATGAGTTTATTGGATCCTTGAAGAGAAAGCAGGAGAGGAAGGGTGACTGGGAGGACGGGAGGAAGGCCCACCACTAAGGGAAAGAGAGAATGGAGAGTGAGGAGGCAAGGAAAGGCCCTCGCCTGGACTCTCTGCAGCCAGCCTTGAGGATTCCTGTCACCACTGGGTGAGTATAGATGATGTGGCAGACACGTAGCTGATGCCTTGCACACATCACTCCTAATCCCCACAAGCCCCAAGCAGGACAAAAATACTCCCCCCATTTTACCCGAGAGGCACTCGAGGTCCCATGAAGGTAAAGTTGTTGCTGGTATATCTGAGGTTCTTCCTTCACTGTGAAAGAATTTGGAGACAAAGTGATAGGTAAGAAGTAGACTTATTTAGAGATACACACTCCACGGAATATGGGCCATCTCAGAAGGAGAGACCCAAAAGACAGAGTGGTTTTTATGGGCTGGGTAATTTCATAGGCTAATAAGTGGGAGGATTATTCCAATTATTTGGGGAAAGAGGCAGGGATTTCTAGGAATTGGACCACTGCCCGCTTTCTGGTCTTTTATGGTGGGCCTTGGAACTGCCATGGTGCTGGTGGGTTTTTCATTTAGATGCTAATGTGTTACAATGTATGTATGAAGCTCAGAGCCTACTGGGACTCAAATCTTCAGCCATCTTGGACCTAGTTGGTTCTCAGTCGTTTTTGTCATGATTTACAGCCATGTCATTATTTTAAAGATTGTGTCTGCCCCCTTACCTCCTGTTTCAAAGTGACTTGCCCAAGACCACACAGTAGGTAAGCAGCAGTCCTGGGATTTGAACCTTGGTCTGACTGCCTCCAAAATGTTAGGTGCTTTTTCCTTCCAATGCAACCATTCCTTCTCAAAAGTATGGAATGATTTATGGATGAAGTCATAAATTTAACCCTCCTCACTGCAAAGGGTAGGATGGAGTCAATCAGATAGTTCCATCAAGAGCAGGGACAACCACAGCCAGAAGTCTAACACACCTAAAACTGTCAACATCTATAGTGATGGTAATAACAACAGTAATAGCAGCTGCTTGTGAAGTACTATGGCTAGGGTCACATTAGACACTTTATACAGATCCCTTCATGCATTCCTCACCTCAGTCCTAGGAGAGTGGGGCTTTTATTATCCTCATCTGACGGAAAAGGGAGCTGAGGTGTAATGATGTTAAGAACTTCCCCTCAAATTACACAGCCAGTGAGCTAGGAGGCAGACTCCAGAGTTCAAGCTCACACTCTCGTCCACCCTATCTGTGGAGTCCAGCTTCTGAACTTGCCATGGGCACGCTGCTCCTTCTCTGGGTGGGGCAAGCTTCCTCCTTCCTCCCCAAACAGCTGCCCATCACCTGGGGTGCAGCACGGCCCCTGCCCTAGTTCCCTACACCACCCTCCGGCCACGTGGGCAAACACCCTGCCTCTCCCCAGGCAGGGGACGCCCGATTTGCATAACTTAATTAAATTCTGCATTCTCGTTTTTCGAAGGAGCAGGCCTATGAAGGATGCTGAGTGCACGGTCTTAAGGCAAATCAATGTAGATGATGAAAGAGCCTATTTCGGTTAAGCAAATTATGAGGAGGCGGGCGATGTCCTCACTCTAATAATTTCCCGTGAATTATTTATATGGAAACTGCAATTACATCGGGCAAAACAGTGTTGTGTGCATAAAGCTCACTTAATTACCCAACCACCTGTTGGGACACTGGGTTCTCCACGAGCCCATTTCTTCACCCAACAGGTCCTGCTTCTGGGAGGGCAGGGGATTTGAGGGCTTGAGGCAGACAGGGCTGGGAGGAAAACCTTGGCTGCTGGCAGAAGAGTTGGAACCTGGGGTCTCGTCTCAGACTGAGTCCCCATCCTGGCTCCTCTGGTCCAGCCTGGAGCTAGAAGCCCATTCTCTAGGGCCTGGGCAGAGCCTGGCCCATCTCTGCCTCCACTTCATCCCTAAAAGGAAACAGTGAGGAGTAAGAAAGCGACTGGGAGAAGCAGGAAGAAACCAGCCCCACACCCCTCCCAACAAACCCTTTAACCAAAGCAAACGAGACTCCTTTCATCAGGGCCCGGTTGTTTAACTGGAAATGAGGGTTGCCATGGCAACCACCCTGTCACATAGTATTTCTTACCACTTGCCAGCGGGAGAGACGTTGATGTGTAGAGTAGAACCCTGGCTGGGTGGGGAAGGTCGGGGAGGTGGGGGTGCGTCGTTGGCAATCCATTTGTTGAAACACAAGTCACATAGGCCTGTCTCTAACCCAGGGTATTTCAAGTTCATCTCTCCCTTTTCCGGATCATGGGGTGGGGTGTGGAGGTGAACCTCTCCTTCTACTCACCCCCACCCCCCCGGGAGAAAAACATTGTAAATGTCAGAAATCTGATGGCACTGTCAAAAAATACATGAAATTTGCTATATGAGAAATCGCGAGACATACGTTCTTCTTTGTTCTGTGACTGTAAAAAATCGTGAAATTTCTTCAAGAGAAGGTGAAAATAAAGAAGAACGATGACCATTGGGAGAGGCTGGACAGGGGGCTTGGGAGTCTGTCCCAAGACTGGGGGAAGTGGCACTCCCTTCACAACAGTGTTTTAACCACATTGGCTCAGGGCCCACACCACAGACAGAGGTCTGTGAAGAGGGGAGCAGATAAAGTGGGTCAAGGAAGCTCTAGATGTGGGATGGGGAGGAGTGATGGATGCCAAGAGCTGCCTAGCTACAAAGTTGCAGGGGACCGAGAATCCAGGCTTCTCGCGCCGTCTGTCACTTAGTACTGGGCAACCTTGAGAAACTGATTAACAGAAAAAAACAGTAGCTGTGAAGTTCAAATATGATGATTGTAACACCCTGATTCATTCCACAATTAATGAGAGAAATAATGAATGAATTTATTCCACTTGAAAGTGAAAGTTGCTCAGTCGTGTCTGACTCTCTGCAATCCCATGGACTGTACAGTTTATGGAATTCTCCAGGCCAGAATACGGGAGTGGGTTGCCTTTCCCTTCTCCAGGGGATACTCCCAACCCAAGGATCGAACCCAGGTCTCCTGCATTGCAGGTGGATTCTCTACCAGCTGAGCTATCAGTCTATCAGGGAATTGGTAAAGAATATACCTGCAATGTGAGAGACCCCGGTTTGATTCCTGGGTTGGGAAGATCTGCTGGAGAAGGGATAGGCTACCCACTCCAATATTCTTGGGCTTCCCTTGTGGCTCAGCTGGTAAAGAATCAGCCTGCAATGCAGATCTGTGTTTGATCCCTGGGTTGGGAAGATCCCCCAGAGAAGGGAGAAGGGAAGATTCCCTGGAGAAGGAAAATTCTACCCACTCCAGTGTTCTGGCCTGGATAATTCCATGGACCGCATCGTGTGGTCGCAAAGAGTCAGACACGACTGAATGACTTTCACTTCAGGTAGTGAGTGAATACAGTACCAGCTGTATTTAATAGTTCCAAACAACAAGCTAGCTCGCATGTTTGGTTGTTTGAGTTCAGTCACTAAGTCGTGTCCGACTCTTTGAGGCCCCATGGACTGCAGCACGCCAGGCTCTTCTGTCCTGCACTGTCTCCCAGAGTTTGCCCTCGTTCACGT
Source organism: Neotragus moschatus (assembly GCA_006410615.1). Lineage (NCBI taxonomy): Eukaryota > Metazoa > Chordata > Mammalia > Artiodactyla > Bovidae > Neotragus > Neotragus moschatus. The sequence continues at coordinate 2,394,051 of SJYA01002278.1, read as the reverse complement.
CCATTGACTCAGTGATGCTATCTAGCCATCTCATTCTCTGTCTCCCTCTTCTCCTTTTGCCTTCAATATTTCCCAGCATCAGGGTCTTTTCCAACGAGTGGAACATGTGTGGAGCCTTGACTAAATGCCAGCCAGTATGTTGAGCTTTGTACACATTTATCACGACTCCCATTTCACAGACAAAGAAACTGAGGCTGAGAGCATAAGTAAGTTGTCCCAGCTACAGAGCTGGAAGTGACAAGGTCAGCATTCAAAGCCAAATCTTTCTGACTCAAAACTCATGCTCTTACCACTGGAAAAAAGTTTGGAGGATCAAAATTCGAGTTGCCTGAGAGTCCAGCTGACGTCACCAGTGCCGTCCCTCCCCATCTGGTCTAGAACCGGCTGCTAAGCAGGGAAGAAATGGAGTGTTTTTTCTCCGTTAAAGATTTACCATGTATAAATGTATGAGAATATTAAAGGCAACAATTAACTTTATTGGAAACCTTATATTCTCCAGCCTCATTAGAGCTGCCAACAAGATCTATTATTAGTATTACTATGCAGATACTGTAATAAAAAGGGTATTTAAAGTGGATAGTTTGGCAATGAAATAAAATAGCTTTTCTCTCTCTTTCTTTTCCTTTTTAAGATATATGTGTGTATCAGAAAGGGTCTGGAGCGAGGCAAAAGCCTCATGGGATGCAAGGATTGAAGAGCTCATAAAATGTCCCTCTACAGCCATTGCAGATGCTGAGAGCAGGTGGGGGCCCCTGAAGGTCATTGGAGCCCTGTCCACCTCAGTGGGATTGACCCTAACACCACACGGAAGAGGATTTCTGTGGGGGAGAAGCCCCCACTTGTTGGAATGGTCACGTGTGATTGAACCCAGCTGCCACCTTTGAGATTGTGAGTGTTTCCCCAAATTCCTCATGGGAGCTTCAGCCTCTTCCATCTCATCTCATCTCAACGATGGCTTAAATCCAGAGAATGACCCCACCCACTTCCTCCATCCTCCCCACACCCCTGCCTTGGGTTATGGAAAGAACAGAAATAAGAGGAGCCTGCCTCCCTACCTTCTTATTCTGGCTTGTGTCCCCTCATCAGCCTCCCCTTCTCAGCCATTGTCTCAATGCAGAAGGCTTCCTGGATGAAGGGAGGATTTCTCCCAGGTCTGTTCTAGAAACAAATGGAACATGAGGGGTGCTTAGGCTTTCTCGTTCCTAGGCTGGCTCGCTCTTGTAGCACAGAGAAGTCACTGCCCTCCCTCCCAACACCACCTATCCGTTCCCCCTCCCTGCACCAAGCCCAAGATAGGTGAGCCAAGAGGGGCAGGAAACACCCGATTCCTGACTCACTGGAAGCACCCCTGGATCTGTTAAATGGAAAATTCTCCACTTAATTAAAGCCTAGCCCTCCTGTGAGGGCCTAGCTGTGTAAGCCCTCATGCTTATGGTTATTACTCCTTTTATTAATACTAATAGTTATCATTTTATTGTATGCTATGTCTACTCATTTAATATTAACAATCAGCCTGTAAGGTAGATAATGTTGCTATCTTCATGTTGTGAGAAAACTGAGGTTCAGAGAGCTGATGGAGCTCACCCAGCCATCATCCTTGCCAATCCAGACCTTTGCAACAACCTTCTAACCAGTCTCCCAAGTTCCACTCTCGATCTCCTGCAACTTGTTCTACATGGAGCAACATGGGGGACAAGTCGTCCTTCCTTGTGCCCCAGGGCCTTTGCACTGGCTGTTTTCTGTCTCAGTTAAATGCTCTTGCTCCAGATTTCCTCTTTATCATCTTTCAGATTTCAACTCAAAGGGGTCTTGCCTGACCACTCGTCTAGGCACACAGCTTCTCATCCTCTTCTATACCACTACGTGCCTAGAACAGTACCTGAAACAGAGCAGGTACTATTAAATGCATAGTAAACATTCCTTGGAAAGATGTTAGCAAATTTGTCTAAGGCTACATGTTCTGAGTTGTAGCAGGAAGTAAAATTCAGGTCTGCTAGTGCTGCTGCGTCGCTTCAGTCGTGTCCGACTCTCTGCGACCCCACAGACGGCAGCCCACCAGGCTTCCCCGTCCCTGGGATTCTCCAGGCCAGAACACTGGAGTGGGTTGCCATTTCCTTCTCCAATGCATGAAAGTGAAAAGTGAAAGTGATGTCGCTCAGTCGTGTCTGACTCTTCCTGACCCCATGGGCTGCAGCCTACTAGGCTCCTCCACCCATGGGATTTTCCAGGTAAGAGTACTGGAGTGGGGTGCCATCGCCTTCTCCAAAATTCAGGTCTGTCTGACCCTTAATCATGCAGCAGGTATATGTGTGGTTCAGATGTTCAGGTGAAGGACGAGTGGGCTGGGGGCTGCCCAGGACTCTCATGGACAACTCATCAGGAGTCCAAATATAAATCCTTCACAGGACCTGATTGGCGATCCCACCAGTAAGAAGGCTAGGTAAGGACCAACCCACAACCTAAGGGGAGGAGCAGTTCCCAGAAAGAAGAAGATGGGAAGGGTCAAGTGTAAGTCCCAGGGTGCTGGGAATTCCCTGGCAGTCCAGTGGTTAAGGCACGGAGCTTCCAAAGCAGGGGGCGTGGTTTCTATCCCTAATGCCATGCAGCATGACCAAAACTTTTTAAAGAAAATAGTGAGTCCTGGGTGCTGTAAACCATAGCCTGGAGGCCAGGGCTACCTGAGTGAGCACTGCTTGGCTGTTTGAACCCCTCTCCAGGCTCCCAGGACCCACTGATCCCGGACACCATTCATTGACTTGTTTCTCTCTCCCACGGAGATCCCTGGACGCGGCTGTCTGGCAAACTTCAGTTGTGAGGGGACAGGGGGGTGGGGGCTCAGGACCTGTTCTCATCAGCTGTGTACCTGAGGTCAGTTCGGGACTTCCCTGGCGCAAACTCTCACCCTAAAACAACAGAGGTCAGGTTACATGGGGCTTGCTCTGCTGAGCCCCAGTGTCCGTAAGATCTCACACACTCACCTCCCAGGAGACCTGACAGAGGTCAGTTGTGCCTTCCATCCACGACCAGGGCAGACTGTCCCAGCCCTCACTTTTAGTTTACAAGAAAATATCTGGCGTGCTGGCAATTGCCCTTGCATGCTTACTACTGAGCCCAGGCCTGAATTGTGGGGAGGTGGAAAGAATGCAGAAAACACAAGCCTCTCCCTTGGACACTGGACATCTCACCAGGAGAGAGGGACTGCCTGTGCATGCGTGTGCACTTGTGCGCACACACACACACACACACACACTGCTTCACAGGCTACGAGCATGGGCCGCATCAGACCAACAGGCTCACGTCCAAATCCTGACTCAGCCACTTGCGATTTGGGTGATTATTTCAAACCATCGAAGTCCCAATTTCCTCTGTGCCATGCACAATAGCGCGCGCACACCCCACAGTACTGTTGTGAGAGAGAAGAGCGAAGCCCATCGCAAAGGGCCCGGCACCTGCACGCTCGTAAAGACAACAGGAGCAGCAGTTGCAGTCACAGTAGCTGTTATGGGAAACAGCCCACAGGCCACATTTTAAGAAGTACAAATTAACTAATTAATTTCAGACTAAAGCAGGTCATAAACGCTAAGACGACCGTGATGGTGATGCACCTTTGAATGATGTTGTAGGGGCAGACTTCTCAGAAGAGGTATATTTTGAAGCTCGGAGATGACTCAGAATATTAGAGGTATTATCCCAGCAGACTTCGGAGTTGATTTCTTACCTTTGTACATCATGGCACACAGGGAAATGGTAACATTTGTTCTGCCTGCTGGAGCACACAGCTTCGGCTACTCCCAGCTGAAGGAGACCCGACCAGGGTCCCAGGGGCCATCCCAAGCCATCCCCACCCACCCAGGCATCTCAGGGCCTAGGGAACCCCTGTCTCAACACATGGGTTACCTATTCGAGCCCCCCACCTCCCATCACGTACCACAACACAACTGGGAAACTCAGTTTCAAAATAAGCTCCTCCACTGACAGATGAGAAAACAGATTTGAGGAGCAAAAGTGACTTGGCTGAGGTCACACACTTGGGCCAGCACCAAGTGGAAAACTAAGGTCCCTGGACTCTCTTGTCTACTCTTGAAAGATGGGAGGACATCGGGTCACGGGAGGAGGTTAGGGAGCTCATTTCAGGGCAAGGGAGTTAACCTACATTAACAGAGGAGAGTTGACCCAGTAAATAATGAGGACGGCAGTGGTGAGGCTGAGTGTCTGCAGCATCGTGGGCATGTGTGAAGCACTCTACGCGCCTTTCCTCATCCAGTGCCGGTACCCTGAGATGGCACTGTGATGGCCTATGAGAGGGCAGGTCAGCCAGGTCATTACGCCACAATGGCTGAAAGCTTGGGGAGGTCCATCTCCAGAGCTATGCACACCACACTCACCCGGAGGAGGAAGCAGGCTGAGCCTATGGCTCTGGACCTCCACTGCCAGGGCCAGAGAAGAGGGGACCCTAGGAAGGAATGACAGACTCGGGTCCACTGAACTGAAGGAACCCCTCAGTCCTCATTCTCCTCTCCGATCTCCCATTCCTGCTGCATGCAGGGGAGCGACCTTTGAACCTGGCCCTGCCACCTGTCCATAGGCATCTTCTACAGCCCATCTCCCAGGTAACTAGTGTGTCAGTATTGCCAACACTCCACCTGTTGGTTAGAATTACCAGTCAGGACAGTCAGGGGCACCAGCACATATAGGAAAGTGATTCACAGATCTACAGCTCAATCCCAGCCTAAGGCCCAAGTCTGGCCTCTTCCAACAGGAGCTCTCAGTCCTCAGATGCCCCTAGCTCTTTCCAGCTAAACTGCCCTCCCACAGCCCCTGACAGCCTCCTGTGCCAGCCTGAAGGACCCTCCTCCAGGACCTCTTTGCTTGTGCCCTTGGAAACTGAATTCAGAAGCAGCTCCCAGCAGCAAAAACAATTTTACTGAATGGAGCTTGAAATGCAGGCAGCCTTGGGACTGGTAGGCCAAGGACAGAGCCCCTGAGGCCCCTGTGGGCCTTGTTGGGGCCCAAAATCGGGGCCTGTAGGAAGAGCCAACCCCAAGGCCTTCGTCCCATTCAACAGAGTCCCATTCAACTGGACTTCCATTCAGCAGAGCTCAGCACCTCGTGGAGAAAACACCCTAGGATTTGGGATAGCGTTTACCATCATAAAAAAAAAGCTGTTTAATCTGTATTTTAAATTTTTAAATGACTCCTCCTGAGATTAATTGTCCCTCTCATCTCCCAATCCAACACTCAGTTCCTTCATTCAGATATCATTTCTGTCCCCTGGAGCCTGAGTCCACTGCTAGGAGTCCTCCAGGTTTATTTCATTTGGGGGCTCTCTCTCTCCATCTCTGCAAAATTTCTTGGCTCAAAAGCAGCTCTGAATGTGGTATGCTGGGATACCACATTCAGCGTCTGATGGGGACACTTGGCACTCAATAGGTCAGCTCTCAACCCTGATAAAGCATCTAAGGGTGTTGGAAGCTCTCAGGGCTCCTCAACCTGAGGTCTCCCTTGATCTCAGGTGGCACCTGCACCTTTTGTCTCCTCTTTCTGCAGCCTGACTCTAGGGATCCCTTTATCATCTTGATGTGTGGGGCAGACACTAGCTGTGAGATGTGTGCTAAGCCTAGAGCCCCAGGTCATATCACAAGCAAGGCTTCTTCCACCTTCCTTCAGCACATGGTCCTGAACAGCTGCGATGGTTCCTTCGGGTGGTTTTACCACCCAGCGTCTTAGATAGTTTTGACTCTTCAAGATTGGGCTTCGTGGTAAAGAGTCTGCCTGCCAAAGCAGGAGATGTGGGTTTGATCCCTGAGTCAGGAAAATCCCCTGGAGAAAGGAATGGCAACCCACTCCAGTATTCTTGCCTGGAGAATGCCATGGACAGAGGAGGCTGGTGGGCTACATTTCATGGGGTCGCAAAGAGTTGGACACGACTGAGCCTGCAGGTATTCGTGCATACACATGCTTCAAAGATCTCTCTTTATTTCTATATTCAGTTCCCACAGCACCCCAAGCAGCATCCTGCTGTGGCCCCAAAGCCTGGGATCAGATGTTAAGGGTCTGATTCTGCCCCTACTTTCCCACAGGACCTGACAGGTCACACCCCCTGCTCCCTGCTCCGTAGAATAAGGAAGTTGAGCCAGGCCTCTTGATTCTCACATTCTAGAGAGGCAGAGTTGGTTTTAATAATCCCATTTTACAGATGATGAAACTGAGGCTCAAATCTCAGAATTAATGTACCTGAGATTCCAGATGATTGGCTGGAAAACTAAGCTTGAAATGCCTCTCCAGAATCCTTTTCTTAAGTTTTTTCCATAAGACCCCATGTCGCTGGTGGCTACCGCAGTAGACAGCTCAGGTACAGAACATTTCCGTGATCACCAAAAGTTCTTTGGGCAGTGCTAGTCTGTAAAGTATCTTTATCTGCATTTCTCTCTCAGTTAAACTTATTGCCTCCAAGGCAGAGGATCAGTATCTGCATCTTTGTTTCTCTGGTACCTGCTGCTGCTGCTGCTGCTGCTAAGTCGCTTCAGTCGTGTCCGTCTCTGTGCGACCCCATAGACGGCAGCCCACCAGGCTCCCCCATCCCTAGGATTCTCCAGTACCTGACGCTGGGCATCTGTGTGCTTTGTCGCTCAGTCATGTCCGACTCTTTATGGTTCCATGGACTGTAGCCCTGCAGGCTCCTCTGTCCATGGGATTCTCCAAGTAAGGATACTAGAGTGGGTTACCATGCCCTCCTCCAGGGCACCTTCCTGACCCAGGGATCAAACCTGGGTCTCCGTGTCTTCTGCATTGCAGGTGGATTCTTTACTGCTGAGCCACCAGGGATACTCGTTATCAAAAGTGCTCAAATATCCATCAGACGGATTTGTTTGCTGACAGAAAACCTTACCACCCAGCTAGGACCTGGGCTCAAGTTCAGGCTGGAGAAGTTGTGATGGAGAGTGGGACCTGTGTAGGATGGGGAGATCCTGTCCTCAAAGTGGGAGGCCAGGAGCCCTGCTGCTGGGACAGAAAGTCTCACTAATCCATCTCTGCTCTGTGGGGACAGGTGAGGGGAGAACCTAGCACCAGTGGGAAAGGAAGTGGATCAGAAGGAGCAGACAGTGCCCGGGATGGAGCCAACAAAGGGTGCCTACTTGCCCACCACCAAAGAGAATTCTAGCTGGACCGCTTCCTGCTAGGCACCAGGAGGAAATTCTGCTAATTATCAAACCCAAACTTGGGATTTGCATTTTTATGAAATGCTCATGCAGGAGGCAAATCATTTCCCTTTAAAAAAAAAGATATCAAGATGGATAGGGGGAGAAAAGGCTCATACCAGTACCTACTAATTCAATCTAATCTTGGTCATTTCAGTTTCCATAAGAAAGTGCTTTCATAAAGCTACAAAGCTAACATCCATAACTCTCCAGTTTCCCTAGACAGGATACCTCTGCATTAAGTTTCCCATTTATCTTCGGAGATGGCAAATCATCCATTTATAACGGGATCTAATAAAGCGAGCTCCCATCGCAGTCCCAGCTGCTGGAATGCACCTCTGATCCAGGGACATTACTCTGGAGCCCGAGACTGTTTCAGTCTTCATGGTGGCCCCCTGACTAGGTTTGTCTGGGTGCACAGTGCCCGGGTCATCAACACACAACACAGTTGTGGAGGCATGAGTGTGCTAAGGGGAAGGGGTGTGGCAGTCAGAGAGGCAGGTACCCTACGCCCACCAGCCTGATCACATACGGCCCTTCCTTGAGAAGCTGAGATGAAGCAGTAAGAAAGGAGCTGAACCTGGCTCGGTCTTTAAGGTAGCTAGAGGCTGCTGTAGAGATGACAATTTGGGAAGGAACAGGGTGAAGCAGATCAATTCCAGAGGCTCAGTTAGGCAGGTCGGGATCAGGTTCCACTGTCATGGGGTGGAGTCCTTGGGAAGCGACCTTTTGAGATTGAGTTTAGCCAGCAGGGTGTTGACTAAGCAGAGCCCACAGGGTCCACACCCGTGGGGAAGAGAAATAGAAAGCAGAGGGAGGAACGCAGCTTTCATGCAGGCCAGCAGCAGCCGTGGCCAACCCCACAAGGAGTCCTGGAACACAGAATGGTCCTCTGGAGCTGTCCCCAATCCAGCCAAGATGGCCAGGCCTTCTAGTCCCTCATCAATCTGTCATTGGATGTGGGCCACCTCAAAAGGGAGGTATCTTAGGCAGGAAGCTTTCTGCAGCTGAAACAATCTCTGATGGGGCCCAATTACTGAAGTCAGTCTACTGATCACTGCCCCAGCAGCTAGGTCTAGTCCTTCACTGAAGGCAGATCTGGGAGGCACACTAGGGTGTCTACCACACCTACCATTGCTCTCCCCTCTCCACCAGAAAACATGCTTTTATCACACTACCCCTGGGCCTTTAGTGCTCAGGACATGTGGGGTAAAAGGCAATGAGCCCCACTACCTGCCTGCTCAGGCATAGGCCCTGGTTTCTTTCAGGCTAAGTGATCTAGAAAAGACTGTTCCCATCAATTCCTTGGCACTTCCCAGCTTGCTGAGTGGGCAGCACAATATATTCTGGTGGGGGCGGGAGAGGGGAGGCGGTCAAAGAAACTGTCAGGCAAACGAGTGCAGGTGCTGACAGTCAGAAGTTTTCCAGTGTGAACCAAAGAGATAAGGGGAGGGAGATAGGCAGGCATATCTAGGGTTTGCTGCACCCCCTTTTCTGTATCCCCAATATATGCCCATGGAGCCTCTGCTCAAACTTTTCCAGTGGCGGGGAGCTCATTACCTAATATGGTAGCACATTGCATAGTCAGGCAGGTCTAGTCATCAGAAAGTTATTTCTTAGGTTAAGCTAAAATCTGACCATTGGCCAGTCTTGGTTCAGTACATTCCACTAGGACAGGGGGCAGGGAAGTTTGCCTGTACATTTCATGGCTATACCCTCAGCATCTAATAAGAACATGTGGCACGTGTTAAGCTCAGTATTTCTTGAATGAATGAATGCTGGCATGCATGCGGGCTTCCCCAGTGGCTCAGGAGTAAAGTCTGCCTGCAATGCAGGAACCGCAGGAGACGCGTGTTGGATCTCTGCGTCTCCTGGGAAGATCCCCAGGAGGAGGAAATGACAACCCACTGCTGTATTCTTGCCTAGAAAATCCCCTGGACAGAGGAGCTTGCAAGGCTACAGTCCATGGGGTCACAAAGAGCAGGACTTGACTGAAGCAACTTAGCAGGCATTCCTTTGAAATGCATGCATGGCCCGTGCCGCCAGTTTACAGCCTGCTTCTGTTTCCAACCTGCTTTCCCACGTATAACCTATGTGATCGGATCCTCATGGGTTTAAGGGCATAACCCAGTGCCTGGAACAAAACTGAGCTCAAGTGCTAGTACTCACTCACTCAAGGAGCCCGCAGTGAATTCCTAATGCATGTCAGAATCTCTCTAGGTGCTCTGGGCTCTGGTCTTTGGAAGTAGAAAGTGTTAAGATGGTGGGAGAGGGCAAAAAATTACCAGCGGTGAGGATGATCTTAGAAAAAGTGTCTAGGTGTTTCATCAGGCACAGCGGACAAACACACACACACATTCCTACTCAAAACTCACCCTTCCCTTCAACAGAGCCAGCTCTCCCAATACAGACCTTGAAACCTGGCTGGGAAACAAGACCCTCAGGGAAACCCAGCTCCCTCACCCACCCCTCTGCAGGAAAAGGGACAGGTCACAGCCCCAGCACACCATTCCTGCTGCCCCTCAGGTCTGCAGGATCTGGGTTCTCACCACCCCTCCCACTGCCATTTGTATTTCCTTTGAAATGCTTCTGTGTGCAAGTGGGGAGGGGGAAGCAGATTAGCTTCCCTTCCTGAAACACCACTCTGATGCCAGGAAGAGCGAGCTGGAATCAGCAAGGCGAGTTAAGCTTTCTGACTGCAGCCCCGGGCTTAGCCGGGCCGATTACAACAGCAGGTGATGAGCCACGTTACCGCCGCTGTGGAGCCTGTGAAAATCCTGTTACAGGGCAAAGGCGTTTTAGCTACAGCTCCAAATTTCAGAGAATGATTGAGCTGGAACGTGGCAGGCAGTAGGCAACCGGGGACCTAAGTTATTTGACTTAAACTGAGAACAAGGCCCAAGGAGGCTGCAGGGGGTAGAGAATTCCAGACAGGGACCCCAGTGTGCCACCCTCCCCCCACCACCCCCTCCCCTAGAGCCTCTCCCCA
>SJYA01002278.1:2317785-2382035 GCA_006410615.1 Neotragus moschatus | reverse complement strand
CGCGTCTGCACACCTTCCCTCCCACCCTCCTCCCTTCCCTTCTCCAGCCCATCTTTAAGCAGAAGGAGCTTCCATCTGCCTTGAATCCTGTCTTCCTCACCAATCTGTAAGCTCCTGGAGATCAGAGTGTGAGGTTTCTTCAACCCTGCAGGGTTGAGCACAGAGCCTGGCTCATATAAATGCTCAATAAAGTTTGCTGAATGATGCATTGGCTATGGCCTCAAAGTCACTTCTTCGTTGCCTTGTTCTGCCTGATTTCTAGATCCACCCACCCCCTCTCCAACCACTACCACACACACGCATACACGTACTCCCACTGAGTGCTTCTGGAAACCCACATCTTTTATGCAGCCCTCCCTGGTTCCTTGGAAAAGAAGTAGCGCCTGGCTAGCAGATCAAATCTGACTGCAAATGAGACACTTAGACAGAGAGAAAGACTTTAAGAAGCAACCCAGGAAAAGACAGAGCCTTGAGTATTTGCTTTGCCCTATTAGATGGGAAGGCACTAGTGGTAAAGAAGCCACCTGTCAGTTCCGGAGACGTAGAGACACAGGTTTGATCCATGGGTCAGGAAGATCTCCTGGAGAAGGACATGGCAACTCACTTCTGTATTCTTGCCTAGAGAATCCCTGGGACAGAGGAGCCCGGTAGGTTACCCTCCCCAGGGTCGTGCAGAGTTGGACACGACTGAAGTGACTTAGCACACATTAGATGGGAAAGAGTAAAATCACAAGATTGAGAGTCTATTCTGGAGCCTTTGAATCCAACATCCCCCCACCACACTTAACCACCTCCTCAAACTGGTCCTCATTTGCATTTAATGGGAAGAAGCCTGATGGGAGAAACAAGGGACCTAGAAAAGCCATTAGGGGTCTGGGTTCAAACCCTAGTTTTTCATGTCTCTCAAGATCTCTGACCCTCTCTGCTAAATGACCCACCTCATAAGCTATATTACCAAGGCAGCCTATGTGGGGAACCTCTCAATGGTCAACACACAGTAGAAATTAATCAGATAATAATGGTGTCATCAATGTTACAATCAAAATGCCCCATGTGCTAGACCTGAGCATTGTCCGTCATGACTAAGGAAACCCAGTGAGGTCCTTGATCTGATGTGATCGTCACAACAGCCCTAAAGTGAGTGATTATATGCCCCTTGTTGTTGTTTAGTCACTAGGTCATGTCCAGCTATTTGTGACCTCAGGGATTGTAGCCCACCAGGCTCCTCTTTCCCTGGGATTTACCAGGCAAGAATACTGGAGTGGGTTGCCATTTCTTTCTCCAGGGGATTTTCCTGGCCCAAGGACTGAACTCATGTCTCCTGCATTGGTAGTCGGATTCTTCACCACTGAGCCACCAGGGGAGCCCATGCGTCTCGTACAGAGAGGAAACTGGCGCTCAGAGGAGTAACTTGTCCAGGGCTGCCTGGCTGGGAAACACAAAGGCTGGTACTGGAGTCCGGGTACTGAGACCAGAACCTGAAGCTGTCCCCCACAGCAGGCTACCTGTCCCCCGCCCCACCAGACAGGAGCCACCAGTTGCCATGAGGGTGCACACCCGTTGTCCAGCCAGACAAAAAGATGGGGGCAAAGCTCTCTCTCCTCCCTCCCTCCCGCCACTCCCTCCCCATCTCCCTCCCTTCCCTCCTTCCACCACGCAGTGATTAAACACTCTCCATATGCTCAGCCCTCCAGTAGTGAATATGCCGGATAAAAAAAAAAGACAAGCTGTCCCTACAGAAGGCAGCTTACAGTCCAGCCAAAGAGACAAAATGACCGTCACAGGAAGTAATCTCAGAGTGCAGGCCACATTCCCATGGAGACGCAAAGCCTCTCCAAGCAAAATACGCCTGTGTGATCAGAGGACATTCATGTGCAGAGTAGATGGGGGAGACCCCAGAATGATGAATGGAAGCTACCAGGAGACAGAGTTCCCAGGCAAGAGCTGGGCAAAGATGAAAAGAGCTGCCCTGGAAGTAGGTATTCAAGGGGTATCTGGGTAATTGACTTAGAGCCCCACCCCAGCCCCAAGATTCTCCAAATTAATGACTGTTCCTTCTAGAGTCCACTGTAAGAGAAGCAAGGGGATCCCAAGAGGTCAGCGTGCATCCTCTCCAGAGAAACTGGACCTTCCCAGAGCAGGGAGCAGATCAAGCGCTCCCCAGCTCAGCTTAACTTAGCCTCAGGCTTCCCATCTCACATAAACCATTCCCCCTTCAGCTCCTCATGCCTGGTTTCTCCAGGCCAAGATTTAGAGTAACCGTGGCAGCTGCCTCTCCCTTCAAGAGAAAACAAAGTAGAAAGCATGCAAAGACCATCTGAAAATCCCTTGTTTGCTCTCTGCTTCCGAGTCACTGCAGACCACGGGTTGGCAGTGTCCCAGACAAACGCGGGAAACCGGGCTCTGCCTATGTTCAGCCCTTTGCAATGGCTCCTATCCACGTCTCCTCCCGAAGCAAGGCCCTGCTCTCACACAACAGGAGAAGGGACAGAGACCCGAGGCTCGCGTGCACCCAGCGTTCCTCCGCCTGGTACTGTCCTCAGTGTCACCAAAATGAAGGGAACTCCAGGCTGCCTGCTCTGGGGGATCCTTCTTGTCAGGGGAAAGCCTTTTATCCTTAGGATCCCAGAACTGGAGAAGGTAGTCCTTAGTGGTCATCTCCTCCAGCCTCCTCACTTACTGTCTACTGCAGATGACACCCCACGGCAATGTCAGACCTGTAGCAACTCCCTTTGTGCACTGACGGCTGAGCTGCCTGGGGACCTGGGCAGAACTACATCACTATTGTGGGACTTCTGTAAACTGAGTATTGTCTCGCATCCCTTAGGCAGTATTCTTTATGGGGCCTGCTGCTGCTGCTGCTGCTGCTGCTGCTGCTGCTAAGTCGCTTCAGTCGTGTCCGACTCTGTGTGATCCCACAGATGGCAGCCCACCAGGCTCCCCCGTCCCTGGGATTCTCCAGGCAAGAACACTGGATTGGGTTGCCATTTCCTTCTCCAATGCATGAAAGTGAAAATTGAAAATGAAGTCGCTCAGTCGTGTCCGACTCCCGGCGACCCCATGGACTGCAGCCCACCAGGCTCCTCCGTTCACACATAACATCCCAAGATGCGGCAGAAAGAGGAGGTTTTGAAACCCTCCAAAGCAGGATTCAAATCCTGGCTCCTACAGCTGGCAGCTATCTGACTCTGAGCTGGTGACATAAAGTCCCCATGCATCAGCTTCCTTGTGGCTAGAATCGAGGTGAGATTTGCCTGTGCTGAGTGTTTATGCAGCTTCGAGGATGCAAGGCATGTAAAGCCTTTGGCATTAAGCAGTAGCTCCCTGCTCCTTCCTCTTTCGGACCCCTGGTTGTGGGGGGGACAGAGATGGAAATGAGCTTTCTTACTTCCTCTCTGCAAAGATTGGTCCCAGCATATAGTTCCTATTACCCCAGACACCACTGCTCATGATTCAGCCACAAGCTAAGAGGGATGAGGTTGGGAGGGGCAGGGAGACAGGCACAGGTGTGGCAGTTGTGACTTCTGGCCCAGTGAGGCAAGAGGAGCTGGACACCCCACCGTAAAGAGAGGCGATCTAGTGGGAATAAGAGGCATCTTCCAGGCGTGGGTACCCAGGCCCCTTCCCAGGAGCAGTCACCTGGGCTGAACACTCTGAATCCCACTGAGGGGCTATCCCCTTCCCTCTAAGACCAGATAAGGAGGCCCGAGGTAAGGAGGAATGGTAGGAAAAAAGTGTGATGATTAATTTTATATGATCACTTGACTGGGCCACCAGGTGCCAAGACATTTGGCCAAGCATTATTCCGAATGTTTTTCTGAGGGTGTTTCTGAAAGAGATTAACATTTCAATCAATAGATGGAGTAAAGCAGATTGCCCTCCCTGACGAGGGTGGGCTTCCTCCAATCAGTTAAAGGGCTGGATAGAACAAAAAGACTGACATTCCATGAGTAACAGAGTATCTCCTGCCTTTGGATTAACATATTGGCTTTTTTATGCCTTTGAACTCAAACCAAAATATTGGCATTTCTTGAGTCTTGAGCCTTTGGACTGGAACTATACCATTGGTTCTGCAAGTTGCTCACTGACCCTGGGATTTTAGGACTTATTAGCCTCCATAATTGCATAAGCCAAGTCCTTCTAATAAATCCCCTTCCACATATATATGTGTGTGTGTGTGTGTGTGTGTGTGTGTGTAAATATATTTTTATATATGCACACACTTGGAATATGAATGTGGACATGTATATTCACATATATATGGAAACTATAAGTGTATATGGAAACGTATATATGTATACACAGGCACACACACACTTTCTATTAGCTTTGTTTCTCTGGGGAGTCCTAATATAGCAGAAATCCTACTCATCACTAGAGAAAATGTTCTAACACTCTGAGCTGCCAGCCCCTGGATATATGAAAGCAGAACCCTGCTCAGCATCCACACACTCAATAGGAACATGAGTTTGACACGTTCCAAAGACCCTTCTGTCTCTCAAAGTCTGTGATTTTAAGGCAGAAATGGGGAGGGCATCATGCAGCCATTTTTCCTCCCAGAAGTTGGCCAGGGCAGGTGCAAGCGGGATGAAAGGGACCACATGAAATCTATCTCCCCTGTGAGCTTCTCCTTTGAGCCCCCAACACTCCCTGAACCACTTGGATCACACAGTGAGTAAGGCGAGTTCTTCTCACTCCCAGCCCTGTGCTCTCCCTTCACTGTGATGCTGAGAGGGGTGTGGAGATGAGGAGGGAAGCAGAGAAGCAACCCTGGAGAGACCCAGGGCTCAGCAGGCATGGGAACTGAGGTGAGAGCATGTGGTCAGCTTAAGGGAACGGGAGAGGAGCCCCAACTCCCTGACCCAGGCCCCAGCTCAGAAATTCAGGATCACAGAATCACAGCATAGCCTGAGGGCCTCTTGTCTGCCTTCTCTACCTTCAGAAGGAAATAATGGGAGAATGATCAAGGTATAAGGAATACTTAAGCTAGAAAATTCTGATCTTTGTGTACTTTAAATGCAGATTTAAAAGAAACCAGCGTTTCTCTTGCTTGAAATGTTTTTGCAATAATCCTATTATGAGGACAAAGTGTGGGGAAAAGGTTTCCTCTATGGCTGTGACAGCGAGTTTGGAAGGAAAGAATCTAATTCCCACTTCTCTCTTGTCTTACTCCACTTCTCCTCTATTTCTCTGATCCTTCCAAAATACACCAGCCCTGCATCCTCTTCAGATAGGCTCCCTGTAACTCTGGCTGTTTCAGCCCACATATCCGAGGGAGACCAAAATGGCCACCTGGATGCTATGGTTTCTCACCTCCTGCTGACCCGGCGCTGAGTCAGCCAGGGTGGCAGGGGTGAGCTGACACATGGGAACCGGCAGCTGTGAGCAGAGCTGGTGACCGTAAGGCGGGGCCACTGGGCAGAGCCTGGAGCACCCTAGGTGTCAGCCTCAGGAAAGGGAGCCGATGAGGGCACTATACTCACCTCTTGGCCCTAGAAAAGGCAGGGGAACTTTCTTGAGGAGCCATCCGTCTTTTCTGGGATGGACTTCAGAGTGGGAAAGCGAGTTAAGTGGAGCCCGAGTGTCATAGGTTGGATTGTGTTCCTTGGAAGTCCTGACCCCCCAGGACCTCAGAATGTGACCTTATTTAGCAACAGAGTCTTTACATACTAAGTCGCTTCAGTTGTGTGCTACCCTTTGCAGCCCTACAGACTATAGCCCACCAGGTTCCTCTGCCATGGGATCCTGCAGGCAAGAATACTGGCGTGGGTTGCCATGCGCTCCTCCAGGGGATCTTCCCAACCCAGGGATCAAACAGCCATCTCTTGTGTCTCCTGCGTTGGCAGGCAGGTTCTTTACCACTAGTGCCACCTGGGAAGCCCTCAGTAATCAAATCAAAAATAGCTTCTTAGAGTGGGGCCTAAACCTATATGCTTGGGGATTGATCTGCCTCCCCTCAAAATTTATAGATTTAAACTCCAACCTTGACTCAAACAGTAAAGAATTCGCCTGCAATGCAGGAGACCTACATTCAGTCCCTGGGTCGGGAAGATCTCCCTGGAGAAGGGAATGGTTACCCACTCCAGTATCCTTGCCTGAAGAATTCCATGGACAGAGGAGTCTGGTGGGCTACAGTCCATGGGGTCACAAAGAGTCAGACACGACTGAGCAATAAACACTCCACTATAAGAGCATTTGGAGATCAGGCCTGTGAGAAGGTAGCTAAGAGAAGTAAAGCAGAAGCACTCATCCGATAGGGCTGTGTCCTCGTAGGAAGAGACCTCCGCTCTCTCCCTCCACCGCGTCAGAGTGCAGTGAGAAGGAGGTGTCTGCAAGCCAAGAAAAGGGTTCTCCCCAGAAGCCAGATCTGCCACGTCTAGATCCCGAGTTTTCCAGCCTGCAGAACTGTGAGAAAATTTAAATCATGGCATCTGTGCTATTTCATTACAGCAGCCTCATCTGGGCAGTACAACCAGGGTCTTTATAAAAAGGGAAATTGGGGTGGGGAGTGGGCTACTCCTCTAGTGGTCCAGCAGTTAAGACTGTGCTCCCAGTGCAGATGGCTCCGGTTAAATCCTTGGTCAGGGAACTACTTCCCACAGCTAAGGGTTCACATGCCCAAACTAAAGATCCCGCATGCCGCAGCTAGAAGTGGAGCAGCCAAATAAATAAATAAATATACAATTTTTGTTAAAAAAAAAAAAAAAGAATGAGCCCCAAGACACTCACAGGGTGAAGATGATACAAAGACAACCAGGAGAACATGGGCTTCTACCAGCCACACAGAGACACCTGCAAGAGGTCTCCCTCAGGGCCCGTGGAAGGATCCAGCCCCTGTGACACCTTGATTTTGCATTTCCATCCTCCAGAACCCTGAGACAGTACATTTTAAAACTTTATTTACTTATTTTAATTGGAAGATAGTTACTTTACCATATCATCATGTTTTTTCCAGGCATCAGTATGAACCGGCCATAGGCATACGTGTGGGTCCTCCAGCCTGAACCCTCCTCCCACCTCCCTCCCCACCCCATCCATCCAGGTTGTCACAGAGCGCTGGTGTCCTAGGTCGTACATCAGACTTGCACTGGTTGTCTGTTTTGCACATGGTAATATATACGTCTCAATGCTCTTCTCTCAAATCACCCCACCCTCTCCTTCTTCCCCTGAGTCTGCAAGTCTGTTCTTTATATCAGGCAGTACAGTTCTGTTGTTTAAGTCACCCAGTCTGTGGTGCTTTATCACAGCAGCCGTAGCAGATGAACGCACCGGGCCAGACGGGTCACCACAGGTCTGAGGCTGGGAGGGTCAGGTCTGCCTTCCACGCGGCGCTCTGCTCTGGAAGCTCCTCTCAACCTGGAGGGGGGTATCGACTCTCAATCCTTTCCTACGACTGTGTTCTGGACCCCCGGAGCTCCCACTTTCCATTGCATTTAGGGGATGGACTCGACACAAAACCCTGTTTTGGTTTGCAGGAAGGGATCATTTTTCATCAGGCAACAGTGACGCTCAGAGAGAAATCCATGGAGAGAGAGCAGGCGCAGTGCCAGAGGGAAGGCCAGTTGCCAGAGCCCAGTTCCCTGCTTGAATTCCAAGGTTCTCGGGGGATGGCCTCTCTGCCCTGCTGAAGGGTAGGAGAAAGACAGGGGTACCGATCCGCAGAAGAATACACCCTCCCAGAGGCCTGGTAGGTGCCCTTCTCTAACTGGGCTACCCCGGTGTGATGTGACTCTAGGCTGGAAGGAACTAGAGGCAAAGGAAAGGGGAGGCAAAGGAAAATGCTCCACTTTAGAGAGGAAAGGGGGCGGCCTAGCACAGCAGACAAGTTGTCTCCGGCCATCTCATCAGCCGCTCCCCCAGCTCACAGGCAAGGAGTCCCTGCTACGCAGTTGCAGAGAGGGATGAGAGACAGGGCACGGAAGGAATCTGGTGGGCATCCAAAGAAGGTTGGCGTGAGAACAAGGGACAGAGACAGGAATGAAACACACACATGCAAAGCGGCCTCCAAAGGCTGCAGAGACGCTTCAGAAAGCAGATCAGACTAGCTTTTCAGTCTTGTCCAGACTGCACCACCAGCCCCTTGGGGATTCTCTCATCACTGGAAATTAGCGACAGTGCGGCAGCCTATAGCCTGTGCCATCTGCCCCTGCCAGGCTGAAACACTTCTCCAGGCAGCCCTGACTGTGGTTGGTGTACAAGCAGGACACAAGAGCCCCTTCCTCAGCATGAGGAGTGAAATGAAGGGGCCGCAGCACACATGGATCCCCAAATCAGCGAATGAAAGCTTCAACCATCACATGGACGTGGGCTCCCGGCAGCCAAGCCAATCCGCAAATAAGAAGGTGCGAGGGCAGCTTGACAAAAAAGGTTTGAACCCAAAGAGATTCGCCTTGAAAACAGTTGCTTCCCACAACAGGCTCTCCTAAGACAGCTTCGAATTCTCAGTGATGAATGCAGAAGACAAATCGCTGTCTCAGCCAGCAGCGGCGGCAGCCCATGTGCTCTCAAGTCAGGCATGTCAGGTTCAGATCCGACAAGCGCGCAGAAGAATTTGAAGCTGGGCGTGGTCCTTCTAAGTCGTTGTAGGAGGCAGATGAACCTTGGATCAGAAAGAGCTGGTTTGGACCCTGGCTCCATCTCTTCCTAGCTGGGTGGCATGGACCAGTTCAATGAATCTCTGAACTTGCTTTTTGTATTCTCAAAACAGGAGTAAGAATGTCTACCTCACGGGTTTTTGTGAGTGGGTTAAATGAGATTATATCGAGTTGGGAACACAGCAAATGCTCAATAAATATTCTTACCACCCCTACCCTTCTTTCATACCAATACAGCAACCTCCTAGATTGGACTCACAGGGAAAGGTTCCCAGGCTCTGTTTGAAAATATCCAGTGATGAAAACTTGCCCCTTGGGCACAGAGGGCCCTTCCATTTAGACAGCTCTCATGGTCAAATGCTATTTTGCTTATAGCATGGGAAATCAAAATCAGCCTGGCAGTAATGCCTCATTGGTCCTTATTTGGTCCTGCACCCCATCATAAATGAGACATAAAAAAAGGAGGCTGCTGCGCTTCTCCTCCTGTAATAACAGGTCCTGTCATCATCTGTACCTTACCCATTCATCCATTGCTCACTTATTCACTTGTTCCTTCAAGACACAGCAGCAGAATACAGAGACAAGAGCCTTGAGTTTACTCTGAGCCACCAGCTGATCAATATCTCAGCATAACTCTGTCAACCCTTTTTTTGTTTTTTTCCCCTCCAGAGAAAATACAAAAGGAAGGAAAGGAAAGAACTGGCTTTGGGAATGCCTCTGGATGGGAGGTCATGTCCTTGGAACCTCCAGGGAATCTGAGGAGGGAGGCCAAGGAAGCAAGGGGATCCTAATTCCTAGTTCCCAACAGGACCTAAACCCTCCATCCAAGGCTGGAAGCCACTCTTTACTTTGAGATGATCCAGCTCAGTCTTATTTGCAAAGCTGTTCCCAAAGCCTCCACAGGAAGTATAATATCACCATAAAGAATTGTTGTCTTCCCAGGTGGCTACTTCTCTCTCTTTAAAGAAATAGTCTTGAGTTTGCAGTGAGCAAGATTTCCACTCCCTCTCCGTCCTTTACCTGATATTATTTTGGTTCCTGATAATTACATTAGGTATAGAAAGTGACTTTATGGTGCTAATAATTATACATGCTTACAAAACAGATGGGTCTGGGGATCTGGAGGGGGAGCGTTTATGGACTCGGAAATGAGACATTTTGTTGTAGGAAATGGATAGTTATTTCCAGGTTTTATTGCTGTGTTTTGTAGGACTCTTCTTAAATCTTGTGGATAATGCTTTGCCTGAATTACCTTCAGTTTGCATTTTATAAGACTTAGTTCATTGGTCCCGAATGTGCTGGGAAGATGACGTGAACTACCTAGAGCAGGAGGGGAAGCCAGAAACCACAGGAGACCAGTGGATGCCACTGGGCAGAAGAGGACCACACAGGGGATGGGAATTCCACAGAATACTGGAATCAGAAAGAACCTGAGAAATCATCTAGTCAAGCAGTTCTCAAAGTGGGCTCCCCAGACCAGCAGTATAATCGTGGTCCAGTTTCCCTGGTGGCTCAGATGGTAAAGAATCTGCCTGCAATACGGGAGAGCTGGGTTTGATCCCTGGGTTAGGAAGATCCCCTGGAGGAGGGCAAGGCAACCCACACCAGTATTCTTGCTTGGAGAATCCCCATGGACAGAGGAGCCTGGTGGGCTAGAGTCCATGGGGTTGCAAAGAGTCAGACACGACTGAGTGACTAAGCACACACAGAGCCCGGGAACCTCTTAGAAATGCGTTTGCGGTGTCCCTGGCGGTCCAGGGACTTCCCTGGAGGTCCAATGGTTAAGACTTTGCCTTCCAACACAAGGGGTGCAAGTTTGATTCCCGGTCAGGGACCTAAGATCTCACATGCCTCTCAGCCAAAAAATGAAAACATAAAACAGAAGCAATTTTGTGACAAATTCAATAAAGACTTTTAAAAATAAAGGTCCACATCACAAAAAAAAAGAAAGAAAGAAAAGAAAAACTCCTAAAAAATGCAAATTCTCTTGACTTCCCTGATGGTCCAGTGGTGAAGACTCGGAGGTCCCAATGCAGGGTGGGTGGATTTGATCCCTGGTTAGAGAACTAAGATCCCACATGCAGTGCAGTGCAGCCCAAAGAAAAGACCAGAAATGCACATTTTCAGGTCCTACATAGGGTGGCACCCAGGAACCAGCCTTTCCTCCTCAGGGCCCCTGATGATGGTGAAAGTTTAAGTCACTGATCTGCTTCAGTCCTTTCATATGAAAAATGAGTAACTATATAAGATAAACAACAAGGCCCTACTGTATAGGACATGGAACTGTATACAATGTCTTATAATAATCTAATGGAAAAGAACCTAAAAAAGATTGTATATATGTGTGTGTATATGTATGTATAGCTGAATCACTTTGCAATATACCTGAAACTAACACAACACTATACATCAACTATAGTTCAATCAAAAGAAAAACAAACACAAAAAAGGAGTCAGTTAAGCCCAGAAGGAGCTTAAGTGATTTTCCCCAAGTCCTGCAGTCAGTTAATGAAGAGTCATCACGAGAACGTCTAGTCCACCACACCCTCTATAAAACACCACGTAGTCCCCTAAGTATTCGGCACATGCTGTACTGACTTGCTCTTAAATTTGGTATGTCTAGAAATCACATGGGGGTCTTGTTAAAATGCATATTTGGATTCAATAGTTCTGGGGTACCACCTGAGATTCTAACAAGGCCCTAGGTGACAGGATGCTGCTGGCCCAGGGGTCACACCTTGAGCAGCACCTGGGCAGCAGGAAGGGTTGAGGAGAGGTACTAACTCTTCGTGTTCTTCTTGAGAGACAAATTGAGAAGAAATGACTATGCTCCCTTCTGCTCACGGCCTCTCATTCTCCCTGGAGCTTGGTCAGCGGGCCACTGCCCTGCTGGTCCTTGGCCATCTCTGCCCTGTTGACTTCTCCCCTCTGCAGTCTGCCACACCATCATCTTGGGGAGAGGTAGTCTTCTCTCATTTTCTCCAAAATTTGATGTGATACGCAGACCATGAGATCCAGGAAAAAGTAAATTATGTCTCCCTTTCTTTCAAGGAACTCCTGGGTAAAAATCCCAGAACCTTTCTTAGTCTTCCTTCTATTTACTCATTGGCAATGGGATCCTAACACTATCCCTCTGACTGCCATAAAAGTAATTTATTTATTCACTCAACAAGCACTTTTTGAATGCTTCTTAAGTGCAAACACCAGCATAGACATTAGATAAATGGGCTTCATCCATTCCTTATCTTCCCCCACCCCCATCATTTGTAGCTTAAAGAGAATGAGTTCCCAGGCTAAAAATCCCACAAGGACCACTTTTCGGGCACATTTACTGAATTTCTTCTCACTCCATTTGACTCACTTCTTGCCCTATCCAACCAGGAAGACATGCCTCATCCTCCTAATTGGGAAGTCCCCCTTCCCCAGCCCCCAAGCACACCTCTTTGTTAGCTGCCTGTGAGCCTGGCCTTGCTGCTTTCATATCCCATCCCTCTCGGAATTTCATTCGCTCCCCGCCGGTCCCTCTCACAGACAAACATTGATAATGAATAAATCTCTTTCAGGGAAGGGAGTGGACTAGTGTGTCCATGGGGATGGCCCTGCAGACACAGGCAGGATGGATGGCTGGTGGGAGCAATGCCTCTGGCTCTAATTAACGTATTGTTCTCTGGGCTCTAGCGGGATTATGGATGAGCTCCAGAAAGCGGCCCACTTAACCTGAGCACCCTGCTTCCAATCTATTACTTTCTCCACTGGCTTCAGCCTACAATTTGGCCTGGTGCGGAGGGGCCGAGTGTGGGCAGAGAGCCAAGAGAGCTCAATTTGAGGCGCTCCCCGAATGCACATGCCCAGCTCACTTCTACCTGACAGGTCAGCCTGTTTGAAGGACTGGTGTTATTCTTCCCCAGATTAGTAGGAGGAGAAACTCAACCCAAAGTGACCCAAGTCTCTGGTCTGAGATCCCACCCATAGACTCTTGCAGATAAATCTAAAGAGGCTACCAGCTCACCCAGCTGTGGGAACTGCCCCTAAATCTCTGGCTGGTGGAAAACAGCCTGAACGACTTCAATGATGGCTCCCAAGCTAAGACTTTCATTTGCACATCCCCGAAAGTCTTTGCTATCTTTTGATTATTTTTTTCCTGCATAAACTATTGTCCAAGAGCTGTTAAATGAAGAGGACAAATTGTACAAGACTTAGTTCTCACTCTGAGGAGGCTCACAATCTGGTGAAGAAGATAAGAAACGTTCTCGGAAGACCAAGACACCAAGGGTACCTCCACACACAGCATTGTCTGAGGGCACAAATCTGATGATGTAACAGTGAAGATTAGACGGGGTGATTTAGGTGGTGCTAGTGGTAAAGAATCCACCTGCCAGTGCAGGAGATTCAAGAGATGCAGTATTGATCCTTGGATTGGGAAGATCCCCTGGAGGAAGAAATGGCAACCCACTTTGAAACGGCAGCTCCAGTATACTTGCCTGAAAAACTGCATGGACAGAGTCTGGTGGGCTACATACAGACTAAGGGATCACAAAGAGTTAGACACGACTGAGCAACTGAGCTCATGGAGAAGGAAGATATGTTAGAAGTGGCAACAGGTAGGCTGGCCATAAAGGTCACCCAGAGAAGGAGATTCAGAGAGAGGCAAAGGGCAGAGTGGCAGAAGCATTGGAGATATTTAGGGTTGTCAAGCGTGCTCCATCTGGACCAGTAATTTTGGAACAGGGTGTAAAGAAATGTGAGGGCTGATTAAGGAGTTTGGACTTTGTGGCAGTCAGGAAAGTTGCTGAGTAGGAAAAAGACATGCTGAAATGTGTGTGTGGCTAAGAAAGTTACTCTGTCAGGGATGTGCAGAAAGGATTCGAAGATAAACTATGTGGTGTTGTGGAAACCACTTAGGAGCCTTGACTTCCTGGAATAGTCTAGAAGGAGAGCAGTGGTTTCAATCTTCCATTTGTAAGCAAGGGAGGCTGTTCGTACTGAACCCAAGACTAAACCCAAAACTCAAGGTTTCCCTATGACTGTCTTTGACTCCAAACCCACAACACTTTGCTGAAGATCATATAACCAGAATTCAATTCCCAGTGCCCCTACTATCTCCAGGCATACATTTATCAACTAAATTAAGCTACAAAAGCCCTGGCCCTCACATTTTTCTAGATGCTTCCCAGAGCAGAAAGGCAGCAAGAACTCTGCCCACTCCTGACACCATCTGCATCTTACTTAAGCTTCATCAGGGCGTCTGCCCTGCGTGATAAAGAAGGCTGACACTTTACCCACCCAACCTCCAAGCCCGTGTCTGGTAGGAACAATAGGAGCATGGAAGGAAGATGGAAGACCAAGGCCAGAAAGCCTGAGACTCATGTTCTCACTCTCACACAACCTCAGAGAAGCTGCTAAACCTGCCAGAGCTGCAGCGTGCTTGGTTAGAAGGCAGGGTTATACTATATACTTTATGGGGTGGTGATAAGGGTTAAAGGAAATATCATGTGTAATAGGACAGATAGGAATGTATTATCATCATTATCATCATATTCTTATAAATGTAGGGACTTCTAGACCTAGAACAAGGACCAAGGAACAGTGCTCTGTTAGTGAAGCTTAATACTTCAAAGTAAGCTATTAGAAGGGACAAGCCCAGCCCTGGAATCAGGAGGCCTCAGTCTAAGAACTGGCGCCCCCATGGTTAGCTGTGTGATTCTGGGCATGGGAGCGACGGGCAGGGCGCACCAATATCTGCATTCTCCTCTTTTCCTGGATGCCCAGCTAGACTGCCTTCCCCATCCTTCCTGTCATTAGATGTAGCCATGGGACCATGTTCTAGCCTATGGAGTGTGAGCAGAGGTGATGCACGCCACCTCCAGGCCTGGCTCATGAATAGCAGCCCACGTGAACCCTTACTGGCTTTTTCTATCCACCTGCTCAATCGAGATACTCCAAGTACCTACAGGACAATAGAGCCTGCGTCTGACAAGGAGCCTGGGGCCCAGAAATCCTGCACAGATGCAACACTGTAAAGCAATTATCCTTCAATTTAAAATAAATTAGAAGAAATACTGCATCAAGCAGAGAATCCTTGCCAACTCTCAATGAGGAGGGGCATCTTGAGAAACTCTGAGCTAATCCCCTGAGATTTGGGGGCTGTTTGTTATAGCAGTGAGCCTAACCTGACCAACACACTATTCTACTCTCTCCTGGAGAAAAGATTCAACTACTTTACCTACATCGCCATGTCCACACTTCCCCACCTCAGACACAGCCATACAGAGATTTCTTCTCTCTGCTACGTGGACCCAGGGCAGGTGCCAGACTGAAGTTTTTACTGAATTATTGTATGCACAGATTGGGGGAAGCCAGGCTCCCTTGATTGACTTTGGAGCAAAAAAGTCACAAGGTGCTGTCACCCCCTGAGTGGTATGTTTATTGGAAAAGTCGATAGGGGTACAGACCATCAAGTACCCCACATTTCCAGGTCAAGAAGTAGAAGCTGAGAGTGGACACAGGTGCTTGGAAAGGTCAATGGTGCAGCTCTAAAAAGTAGCCAAAGTGTGTGTGCGTCTATCTCCGTGTGTGTGTGTGTTTGTCTGTCCATCTGTCTGTGTGTGTGTTTAAGAGGAATGTGTGTAGGCATCCATGTCTTGAGGGCTATGCACACATGGGTTTGCCTGTGTCTGCAGGGTGTGTTTGTTTGAGGGCTGAGTGTGTATATAGCTGTGTGGATGTGTTTGAGGTGACCACACACACACACACACATCCAGGTGTGCGTGTAGTGCATGTGTGTGTATATCTGTGTGGATGTTTGAGGCATGTATTATACCTGTGTGTGTCTGAGGGGTGCACATGTGTGTTTGTTTCAGGACTGGGTGCAGGCATGCAGAATGGGTGTGTTTGCAGTGTGCACACATGTGCAGATGTCTGTGTGTGTGCAACTACAGAAGGGGGTGTCCCAGGGTGGGAGGTGGCAGAGAAGAGGCAGAGGGACAGTCATTAGGTAAGTCCTCCTAGCCTCATAGCTCAGTTGGTAAAGAATCCGCCTGCAATTCAGGAGACCCCAGTCCGATTAGGGTTGGGAGGATCTGCTAGAGAAGGGATAGGCTACCCACTCCAGTATTCTTGGGCTTCCCTTGTGGCTCAGCTGGTAACGAATCCACCTGCAATGTGGGAGACCTGGGTTTGATCCCTGGGTTGGGAAGATCCCCTGGAGAAGGGAAAAGTTACCCACTTCAGTACTCTGGCCTGGAGAATTCCATGGACTGTACATCCATGGGGTCTCAAAGAGCCAGCCACGACTGAGCAGCTTTCACTTTTCACTTTCACCCAGCCCCATTGTGCTGGAGAACTGACTAGACTACAGGGAACGTCATTGTTAAAAATGGTCTTCATCTCCCCATCTGAAACCTTTTTCCTGAGCAATTTTTGCCCGTGCCACATGGCTTGTAGTCTCTCAGTTCCCCAATCAGGGTTCAAACCCAGGCCACAGCAGTGAAAGCGCCAAGCCCCGCCCCCCCCCCACCCCGAGTGGACCACCAGGGATTCCCTTTCCTGGACCTCTCAGAAGGGAGGCCTTTCCCCTCCACACCCAGAAAGAGGCAGAATCATCTGCTGATTCATCTGCTCCTTCCCGCATTTGTGAAACATTTGTTCTGCTCCTCTCTGCACCCGGGCCTGGGCTGGGCTCTGGGCTCCAGGACCCTGGGCCCCCCACCCCGGCCTGCCTTTCCTTTCCAGCCCTGACTGAGGGAACCATGCGCAA
Organism: Neotragus moschatus; assembly: GCA_006410615.1. NCBI lineage: Eukaryota > Metazoa > Chordata > Mammalia > Artiodactyla > Bovidae > Neotragus > Neotragus moschatus. The sequence goes on along the minus strand of SJYA01002278.1, from coordinate 2,365,685 downwards.
GACTTCTCTGAGGAACAAAGAAAGCCAGGTTCGTGCAGAGCCAGGGAGGGAGGAGCCCTGCAGCCTTCTGGGAAGGGAGAGGGAGAGAGCCGAGGGTGGCAGGGCCTAGATTGGGGAGAACGGCAGGGGGAGGCTCTCAATTCTCAGCCCCGCGGGGCGCCAGGGAGAAGCGGCTCCCGGTGCGGCTGGGCTGCCGGGTTAGGAACAGCCCCTGACACAAGGGGTTCACACAGCCGCACAAATGAAAGAAAATCAGAGAAGATAAAACCATACAAATTTCGGGTAATAGAAAGAGAGGAGAAAGATGTGCGTGTGGCCTAGGTCTTGGCTCAGAAAGGTCGATTCCAAGAAGACGCTGCCCAACTTTATATTACTTTTCAGAAAGCCAGTGAGCTGAAAAATAACTCTCACCTTTTTTATATATATGATTATTCGTTTCTTCAGAGTTTCTTCTTCACATTGTTTTGTGCATCTCGGTGGTTCCTTTCTGCCCGGCCTGATTTCATTTGGAGATTTGGCCTGGAGCCTGGAGGGAAGGATGGTCCTTCTTAAAACTGCGTTAATTTCAAATCCTCTGCAGCCCCTCTTGGGGGTGGGGGGGGTGGGGATGGGGTAAGGGCACAGCCGCTTCCCCTAGTTCACAGACGTATGCGTGTTGCTCATGGGCAGGCACCTGTGTGCATACATGTGTGTGAGGAAGCACGAGGGTTGGTGAAGGGGGACACATGTCACTTTGCACGCGTGGGGGATGTACACGGGTGTATGTGTGCCAATGCACATGGGGCCCAGAGCCCCGTCTGGGTGGGTGGGACCCGTGGGGCTGGGTTATTCTCTTTCACGTGAATCTGCCGCAGCAGTGACTAACTAGCTCTCTCACCTTTCGCCGGGCTTGTCAAGGCACAGATGTTGTTTGAACCAAGGAAAATGTCAGCCCCCAGGAGGAGCCCGGCTGTAACTTAGAGTGAGCCCCCAGGAAGCGGGGCAGTGCATTCTGGGTGTTGCGCTTCCAATCCATCTGCATTTGCTCTTTTCAGTAACTAAGGTCTGGTGGGTGGGTGTGAAGGGAGGGGGCACTCTGCCTCAGTGCCCGCTGCCCACCCCCTTCCCCACCAGCTTCCCAGGGCTCCTGGTGAGGCTGGCACCAAAGAGAGCGACAGCAAAGGGAGAGCAGATACCCTCCTCAAGCCCCGGCTTCTTCTCCGTTCCCCTGGCTGCCTGGAAGGATTCTTCTGGCCTGAAGAGCTGACTCCTGGGTTTCAAGTGGGGACGACCTCACCGCAGAGGCTGGGTGGTCACGTGTTCATCCTGGCCCTGGGCAGGCGCCTCCAGAAACAGCCCCTGGGGTTTAGACTGCATATTCCCCCGGGGTGAGGGCAGAGGGAGGGTGGGGGGAGGGGAACTCTAAGCTTTGCTGGAGCCAAAAAAGTGAAGGATACACATGTCCTTCCCTCCTTCATTGCCAGCAGGAGCCTTCACCAAGCCCAGAAGTAGGGGCTCTGCATGCTGCCTTTGCCTCCCCAGGAAGAGTCCAAGTGGCCAAGCAGAAGACACAGCACTCCTAGGGCCCCATAACCCCTGGGGCCATGGCTCGCTAGAGCCGCCCCTCCCTTTAGGGAGACAGGGAAACATCACCTCAGAGACGTTAAGGGACTTGTCCAGGGCACACAGCCAGCAAGACAAAGAGCTGAGTCCCCTCTCCCAGCACACAGGCACCTGGCATGCCAGGCTCACTACTGGACAGACCCACTGGACAGAGCCCAGTGTGCAAAAGAAGAAATGCTTCAAGCTTGAGTTCCACCAGGTCACAAGCAGACCCGGGTCCTGCCCCAGGGAAGCCGAGTGCCCCCGTGGAACGGGACCTTCTTAGGACTTGGGGTCATTGATGCCTAGGCCTCCGGAGGGCCCAGGGAGCTGCTTTCCTTGTATTTCAGTTAATACAAGGTTGCTGTCATCCAGCTACACCGCAGAGAGCCAAGGGAGGCAGTGGGGTATGGTGAGAAGATTCCGTGCCACCACGTTCAAGTCACTCAGACGATGATGCGGAAGGCTGCCTGATGCACAAGGCTGGTGTGAAGTCTGATTAGACCAACAGGTGTGGAAAGACCCCTTGTGTTGCCTGGCATGTGGCAGTGTTCCGATTGGGTCCATTTCCTTTCACTTCAACTGTCCAGAGTCACTTGAAAAGCTTCCCCCGGTGTTCACAGGGGCCCCAGCTCATGGTCACCCCTCTGTTCAGCCCTTGTAAACGTTAATACGCCTCCACCACCTCCACCGTGGGAAGCTAGGGTGTGGCAGCCGTGGAGATGATCCCCAGACCTAAGGTGGGCCACTTTCCCTGCCTTTCCGTGAGGAGTCTATTAGATTGTAGGATGGGACAAGCTCCACCCTCCCTCTCTGCCTTGTTCAGGACCAGGAGTAACTGACTGCCTATATAGGAGAGAAGTTCTAGTTTGCCCTAGAGAAGACCTTTGACAGAGGACAGCCTAGAAACCCTACCTTTTCCTCTGCACCCTGGGCCTCTGACTCACTGAATATGAGTTTCCCCTTTGGCAAAAATCCCCAAAATTCGTGGATAATAATAACTAGTATTTTCAAGCCCTTTGCAGTTGAAAAGCATCTTTGCAGCCTAGCAGGATGATAAGAAGTGTGGGCTTCGTGGCAAAGAGCCTGAGCTAGGACTTACTGCTAGGTTCTGCATAAGGCACATGCAATGATACCAACCCAGAAGGAAGTAATAGGATGAAATGAGGTAATAGATGAGTTCGAGTGGCCCAGTAGCCTAATTAGCCTAAAGGGAACATAATAGTTCTAGCTATGAGACCTTGTGCAAATTGCTTAAACCTTATGTGTTTCAGTTTCCTTATCTGCAAAATGAGGCTCATAACAGGATCTACCTCTTAGGGTTAAATGAGTATCAAGTGAGGATTAATGGAGGGTTAAGTGAGTTAATATTAATAACACATTTAGAGCAGTACCTGCCACATGATGAGTGCTCAGTGAATTATAATTGTAAATCCTTATGCTAAGATTATTTTGCCATCATGATTGCCTTTTGAAGTCAAGAGTAGTGTTAGTCCATTTCATAAATGAGAAAACTGAGGTCAAAAGGGCAAGATCACTGGCCCGAGGTTTGAACTCCAGGCTTTCCAGTTCCAAGTGAGATTTCGTTGCACTCCTCTGCCGCCATCATCTTTGGTGGCTTTTCATCTATGGAAAGACTGTCCAGGAGGACTCTGGCCCCCCTCAGTGGCTCTTTCAGCCAGCCCAAGACAGCCTCTCCCTCGTGATGGAGCCACCACCTTCCAGAGGCTGGGAGCTTTCCCTCCAGGAGAAGGGACATCTGCCTTCTCCCTAAAGGAGCAGCCTCAGGAGAAAGAGGCCATCAGGCTGGGAAAAAGACTCTTGAGAGTCCCTTGAACTTCAAGGAGATCAAACCAGTCAATCCTAAATGAAATCAGCCCTGAATGTTCATTGGAAGGATGGATGCTGACACTAAAGCTTCAATGCTTTGGCCACCTGATGCCAAGAACCAACTCAACTGAGAAAGACCCTGATGCTGGGTAAGACTGAGGGCAGGAGGAGAAGGGGACAGCAGAGGATGAGATGGCTGGATGGCATCGTCGACTCAATGGACGTGAGTTTGAGCAAACTCTGGGAGATAGTGAAGGACAGGAAAGCCTGGCGTGCTGCAGTTCATGGGGTGGCAAAGAGTCAAACATGACTTAGCAAGTGAACAACAGGTCCTGCTCTGGGTGTTTCAAAAATTCTGCTATCAGTGGTCCTCCTCTGAGTCTCCAAGGATCTCCGCAGATCTATGTGGCTCTGTGTCAGACTCTGTGAAGTCACAGGTGTCACGTGTGATGGGTGGGGAGGTGGGAAGTGGGGGGCTCTCTTTCCAAACCAGCTCCCAGGCACCCAGTCACCAGAGCCACATCGAGGGTTCCAAACAACAAGGTACTCTCCTGACCAACCTGGGCGCCTTTCAGAGGCCCCTCCCTGCACACGCCCCCCTCCCCCCACCCCTCTCAACAAACACGCATGTGCAAGCACACAGCCCTGCTCCGAGGAAATGATCCAGTGCAGAGAGCTCTCCTGTGCTACTTTATATGGCAGATAATTGAGCCGTACCCTTGTGGTCTCAGTGAGAAGTTTCATCCATATTCATGCCCCGCATTTTCTGTGGAAACGAACAAGCGACATTCCAGCACGATGGCAAGAGCAAGAAATCTGAAGCACTAATTCAGTCTCTCCACTCCCCAGCCCAGCTCCGGGGAGAGCAGATTTAGCTGGTGTCTAACCAGCCAGGAGGCAGCGTGCTCGCAAGTGCGGCTTGTCCCTCTGTGTCTGTCCCATTCTCCCTTTCTCTGGCTTCATCTCATTCTTTCTTCTCCTCTCCTCTTCCAACCTGTTGTCTTCTTTCCTGCCTCCCTCTCCATACCCATCACCTCCGCTCGTCCTCCCCCCAACCCCAGCCTCTCCCCTCCCCCTCTCTCCTTCCACCTGTCCTGGCTTCAAGGCTTCCTGTCCCCTCGCTGCCAAAGTTAAATTCCATGCTTGGAGTTTCACTTTCCTCCTCTAGTTTGATGGGGGGCTGGAGTTGAGGGAGGGTGGCGCCTGGGTGCTGGGAAGCGGGTTGGGAGCATGTCTGTGAATACCAAGCATGTTAATAGGTTAAAGTAAATCTAAAGTAACATTTGAAAGCAGAGAGATGAAAGCAGATCACAGGCCAAAGATCAAACAATCTAGAGCCACTTCTAAGCCTTTTACAGCTGGAGATTATTAGCATTTGAAAGTGAAGAGCATTAGAGGGAGAGAGGGAAAAAAAAAAGTTGGAAGGAATTTTTGTTGTGGAGATAAAAACTGAAATAAATGACAGTGGAAAGGGAGAACTAGAGAGGCTGACTTATTTTAAAAACCACATTGAGACAGTGGGGGAGGGGGGACACCGCTGGCTGTATTTTTAGCTCATCAGCCAGCTTCTGGGCTGGATGCTGAGGTACGCCGCCCTCCCTGGCCTTCCTCCCCGCCTCCTTCCTCCTTTCCTGGCCTTCTAGGGGAGGAGAGGGGTTTCCAGGCCTCCTAGGCATTCCCTTCCCTCCAGCTATGAGACACACCTCTGTTCTGGAAGGGGAGGGTGGGGGAGTGGGACTCATACTGGGACTGGAGCCCCCACCCCAGACCCCTCAGGCACCCACCTCTAGGGGATATCCAGCCAGTCCTTTTAATGCTATAACATCTGAGTCAGTAGAACCAAGAGCCCGTTCACCTGTGATTCTTTGTTCTCCATCCCAATCATATTTGATAACCCCGTAATCCAATCAGGACTTCCCTGGTGGAGCGTCTGCCTACAATGCGGGAGATCTGGGTTCAGTCCCTGGGTTGGAAGATCTCCTGGAGAAGGAAATGGCAACCCACTCCAGTATTCTTGCCTGGAAAATCCCATGGATGGAGGAGCCTGGTAGGCTACAGTTCATGGGATCGCAAAGAGTCAGACGTGACTGAGTGACTTCACTCACTCTAATCCAATCAGCCTGCTATTTTCCAGAGAATACTGGGGATTCCCACCTCCAAGGCACTAGACCTTGTTATGTAAGAGAATATATAAAACCTTCCATCTTTCATACTTTTAATTTAGTCAGTATTTGTTTTCTAAGAATCTAGTTAGTATGAACCTAGTCATGAGCTAGGCACTCTGCTAGGAATCTGAATCTTTCTGTTCAGTTCAGTCTCTCAGTTATGTCCGACTCTTTGTGACCACATGGACTGCAGCACACCAGGCTTCCCTATCCATCACCAACTCCCGGAGCTTACTCAAACTCACATCCATCGAGTTGGTGATGCCATCCAACCATCTCATCCTCTGTCGTCCCCCTCTCCTTTTGCCTTCAATCTTTCCCAGCATCAGGGTCTTTTCATTAAATTAAATTCTGCATAATGAACAGAGATATCCTCGGCCTTCTTCCCAACTGAGTTTTCATAATGGTAGCAGCAAGACATCTCTCACCTCTCATCCCTCACCCCGCAACCAGACTGAAAGCAGGAAAATGTTCCTCTGGAAAAACTGAATGGCCTAAGGGGATAAGGGGCAAACAGAATTTGGGGCAGAAGCCTCCAAAAAAACCCCCAACTCCCTGTCCATCACCCTATTGTGAAGTCCACCAACCCAGAGAGACTCACCCATACTCAAAGAGGGACAACCAGGTTTTTAAAAATGATTCACACTCTTAAATATAGGCAACTGTGGGTCACCAGACATTCTAGGAAAGCCTCCAACATTATGNTCCAAAAAAAACCCCAACTCCCTGTCCATCACCCTATTGTGAAGTCCACCAACCCAGAGAGACTCACCCATACTCAAAGAGGGACAACCAGGTTTTTAAAAATGATTCACACTCTTAAATATAGGCAACTGTGGGTCACCAGACATTCTAGGAAAGCCTCCAACATTATGACCAGATAAGCAAATAGGAAGAAAGAAGAAACTGAGAAGAAACAGACACAGGTCGTGAAATTAAAAAAAGAAAAAAGAAGAAAGAAAGAAAAATAATTTTAAAATAAGCATGGTTAATATCCTCAGCTGTATAAAAGAAGATATTTTACCTAAAATAAGAGCAAATATAGATAGGTAGATATAAAAATATAGATTNGGAGTACATGGGAAAAATTAGGCTGAGTCATGCTGGAAATTCATGCTGCAGAATTTTCCCATCCGGAAAGTGGAGGGGACTGGGGCCCTCCTCGAGACAGGGAGAAGCTGAGACAAAGGCAAAGAGGCTCTTTGCCCCCCTGGGGAAGGGGCTCAGTGGTGCCTAGGTGGGCTGCAGGCTTGCTGAGAGAGCTGCTGCGGGAGCCCAGAGAGCAGGAGGTGCTCTGAGTCCGGGAGTCAGGCATGAGAGACAGCCATGTACCTCTGGCTGGCAGGTGCCCACCCCTGGTGACAGTGAATGGCACCAGGCAGGGACGCCCGGGGCTCTGGCACGGAGCCGGCAGCTGCCACGGCAAGGTTTTTATGCTAATGCCACTGTCAGGCTGGCAGCACTCAGGGCAGCTGGACTTGACAGGAAAGCAGCTGGGTCCCCTGGGTTGCATTTCCCCAGAGCCTCTCCCAGGTCCCAAGAGATGCCCAGCAAGAGCTTGGCACTGACTCCAGGAGGGGGAGGGCTGGTGGCTGCAGAGGGGAGGGGGACCGCTGGGCTCGACGAGAGGAAACGCCACCTCCTCAGAATACCACGCACTCTAAAGTGGGACCCCGACAGCTAGAATGGATGGCACAACTGGGTTTCCCCAGTGGGGAGGGAGCAGAGGGTCCACTCTAGGTCAGTCAGTCTGGCCCTGGGGAGCCTGAGAGAAGGCACTGCTGTAGAGGACGGAACACAGGGCACCGGAGAGGAAGACCTCGTCAGGGTCCTGTCGCTGTCACTATGCGACCTTGGTCAAGTAGCGGCACCTCCGTGCACTCCCCTTCCCTGCTGTGAGCTGCCGGTGACAGACAAGGACAAGGTTCAGATGCGCTCATTAATTTAGCATGTAACCACTGAATACTCACTTCTTAGGTACCAAGCCCTAAGTTATGATATAAAGATGAGTAAGTATATTCCTGACTTCAGATCGATTGGTGTTCTCATACGGAGGGTGAGACATTCCTCAAATCTCACGCTCCAGGACTTGGGGGCCAGGTCTCTAGGGAGTCCCAGGTGAGGGTGTACCTTGTTGACCGGGAGCCCAGAATGGCCATCTTGACAGTAGACACCAGGCCCTTAACCTGGGCCTGAGGTCTGTGAGATTCCTGAAAATCACCTTCAAAGCTAGTAAAGACTCATCATCGGGGGCTTTACGCAGAGAATCCTAACCGGCACGACCTGTAGGGGAAGCCTGCATTCTGCCTTTTTCCATGGGAGACCAGTCATTCAGTCATGTCCGACTATTTGCAGTCCCTTGGACTGCAGCATGACAGGCTTCCCTGTCCTTCACAGTCTCCTGGGGTTTGCTCAGACTCATGCTCATTGAGTCGATGATGTCATCCAACCATCTCATCCTCCTCTGTCACTCTCTTCTCCTGCGCTCAATCTTTCCCAGCATCTGGGTCTTTTCCAATGAGTTGACTCTTCGCATCAGGTGGCCAAAGTACTGGAGCTTCAGCTTCAGCATCAGTCCTTCCAATGAATATTCAGGGTTGATTTCCTTTAGGATTGACTGTTTTGCCAGGAGCCTTGGCAGTTTGAAAAAGCACTGAACTTGGAGTTTGGAGAAGGAAATGGCAACCCACTCCAATATTCTTACTTGGATAATTCCATGGACGGAGTAGCCTGGCAGGCTACAGTTCACGGGGTCACAAAGAGTCGGACATGAACAGTGACTAACACTTTCACTTTCTAGAGTCCAGAGACCTGCTTCCAGTTCCCAGAAGCAGTATGACTACAGACAAGAAGGGCTCTTTCTGTCTCTGAGTTTCCATTTTTCCAGTGGTAAAATAAACCCTATCCACCTTAAGAATTCATTGCTCTCTAAATGCAGAGCACGCTTCCTGACCCTTTCCGGGAAGTAATCCTGGCCCCAAGTCTGCCTGGCTCCTAAGGACAGAGCCAGCCAGCAAGCCAGCAGCAGGTGGGACCCTCAGGAACGCCTGATGCGTACCAATATATGCTTACTCATCACCCATCCAGCTATCTACAGCATCCTCGAGACACGTGGGGCAGTTTCCTGTAATTGTTTTATGGATGGTTCTCTCAGCATTGTGTCTGGCCATAAAATATACTCCCTTAATAATCTCCAAGGAACTGCCAGGCCTTCTAGGCTATAACTCCGAACCCCCGGCCCCTCCTGCCTGGCCTGACACCTTGTTTGGTGAATCTGATTTGATTTTGATCTTAAATCTGTTCTAACTGCCTCAGAGCAGTAGCCACAGGGAGGGGGGTGGGTGTGGGGGAGAGGAGGATGGTTGCTGAGAATTATGACTCAAGCCCATTAGGAAGGGATGACCGGTCAGCACAGCCCCTTCTAAATCACGTCCAAGGAGACTGTCACAGAATCCAGAGGAGGCCTGCAGTTGGCAGGCAGGGAAAGTGGCCGGGAGGTGGCAAGGCTGGGGACTGGCTCAGCCTGGCCTGGCTCCCCTCCATCCTTAGGGGCCCCCACATTCTTCTTAGGCCTTCCAGTGACTTCTGTATCCTAGACACTCTCTTTCTCAGCCTTATCTAACAATTTTTCCTCCCTTGTGGAATTTCAAGACGTGTGAGTGTGTGTGCTGAGTCGTGTCTGACTCTTTGTGACCCTATGGACTGTAGGCCCCAGGCTTCTCTGCTCAGGGGATTCTCCAGGCAAGAATACTGGAGAGGGTTGCCATCCCCTCTTCCAGGGGATCTTCCCCACCTACGGATGGAACCCATATCTCCTGCATTGCAAGCAGATTCTTTACTGCTGAGCCACTGGGGAGGCTGGAATTCCAAGGAGTTGGTAGCAAAAGGCCGAGAGCTACAGGGGATGAGCGTGACAAGGACACAGACTCTGGTCTCTCTGTGAGAAGCTAAGTCACTGGCTGCCCCTCTGCGACCTCACCTCCTTTTCTTCGATGAAAAAGATGGCGAGTGGAAATGCTTGCTGGCTCTTCTTCTCAACTGTCGGCTAGTGCAGAGAGCCCTGGTCACTCCCTGCTCGGGGAGCTCTTATTCATCCTCTCTGCCTCTCCTATAGCAGCCCCTCCTCTAGCGGACCCTTTGCTGTCCTCCTGGGGAAAAGTGATCCTTCCATCCCCTTCTCTTTTCTCTTAGCATTTAGGCCAAAAGAAAGCTTGGTGCAGTTGGCTGAGGGCCTGAACTCTGAAATCAGCCTGCCTAGATTTCAGTCGAGATTCTACCATGAGTGACCCTGGACGGTGATCTCACCTCCCTGTGCCTCCGTGTCCTTCACTCTTAAGCTGCGAGATAATGAGAGTGCACGTCTCCTAGGATCACTGTGAGAACTAACCACATATAGCTCTCAGAGCAGAGCCTGGTACATAGTAGGAGCTCAATAAATGTTAGCTGCTGCTCTTGTCATTTATTAATATTTCCTGGGGTGGGTAGGGGGGTGGGAGCTCATGGGCCTAGGAAGTATGTTACATGTTCAATTTCCACTAGACCGTGTCTTTCCATGTGCTGTTCAAGGACTGCAAGGGAGAGAGAAGTGGGGAGGGAAGGAGGCTGGGAAGGTCATTGAGCATGGGATTATGAGAGACACAAAGACCCCCAGGCAGCTTGCTGCACGGTGCTTCCATTCCGGCTGGGCAGCCAGGACAGCCTTCACAGGGAGAACGTTCAAGTCAAGCTGCAGAAGACTGGATCCTGGGGCCAGGGGCAGGGGGATGGCTCACCAGCATCTGGAGTTCGAAGAGATTAGGGAGGGCCAGACACCCCCAGACACCACTGTGGGGAGTGCTTGTGATCCACAGAGCTATAATGCAGAGGACTATGTAGTTCCACAATTCACTGCATTTACTCTAAACTAATCTTCCCAAGCTTGGACTCATACTTAAGGTTTCCTAGGTGACTTTGGTCCCGAGTATTAACCCATCTTTTAGGGTTAGTGTCTAGAGATTTGAAAAAGTCACAAAGTTTTTTTTTTTTTTTTCCCTTAGACCAGGAAGGGCCTTAGGAACCAACTCATTTACCCTGTTATCTTATAGACAGGAACAAGTTTGGAGAGTTGAAATGGCTTCCCTATGTCCACTGAGCTTCTCTCTAAACGTGTCCCTGTGTTTCTCGCCCTTGAATCCTTATCCCCACATTGGTGGGGGGATGTGGAAATCATTCTTCCTGTTTTGGGAAACTGAAAGGAAGCATTGAGACCCAGATGGATGAAGTGGTTTACCCCAAAGCACAAAACAGGTCTGCCACAGGACAACGTGAAACAGGGGTTCTGATCCCCTCCACTAGGCCTTTCCCTTTCCCCGCTCACGCAAACCCAACCAGCCTCACTGTCAAAAAACAAGAAACACCTCTGACTGTTTGCAGCTGTGACTTCCCGGAGTGGAGCCGAGGATGGTGCAGCCCGAGACGCTCCGCACTCCTGGGATGGGCCTCCCTCCCCGCCTCCACCACGCACCAGGCAGAGGAGCTGGCCTTCCACACCGCCCTCTGTCAGCTGCTCCTCTAAGCAGAACACTCCGCAGCCCGAGAAGGAGCCTCTTGTGCCAGGGAGGCTCCAAGTCTGTATCAGGAGGATTTTCATAAACACAACGGTCTGTGTCTGGGCAGCCATGTGGAAAGTTGCAATATAACCCACTGATGTCATGTGGCAGGGGAAACAAGATTTCCAGAGAAGCCACGCTGCTCTTTCCAACCTCAGTGTGGAGCAGAGTCCCAGACAGGCTTCTGAAAGAAAGGGAAGGAAAAAAAGCCACCGGCAACAAATTACAAAACCAAACCCCGATTCCAAGGTCTCGGAGGGAGGGTAGGGCGCGGGCTGGGGACTGTAGGGGGGCTGCAGTTGCTGGGGAGGAACAGCTGAGTGGGGCCTGGGGGCAGTGCAGGCTCACCCCCAGGCTCCCGAGGCCTTCCTGGGATGGCGGGGGCAGCCGGAAGCAGGGAAGCTGTGCCATTCCACGTGCGCTGAGTCCTCCCTACTGTCCGTCACCTCAGATCCCTGGACTTCAGAAATCTCCTGTCACTCCTCTCGCCTCAGGCAGGATCCACTCCTCGCCTCGACACACAAGGTCTCCTGATTCTTTTCTTTTTGGAGTGTAATTGCTTTACATGGTTGTGTTAGTTTCTGCTGTACAATGAATGAAGTGAGTCAGCTCTAAGTACACATATATCTAGGCTTCCCAGGTGGCACCAGCGCTGAAGAACCCGCTTGCCAGCAATGCAGAAGATGTGGGTTTGATCCCTGGTTTGGGAAGATCCCCTGGAGGAGGATTTGGCAATCCACTCCAGTATCCTTGCCTGAAGAATCCCATGGACAGAGGAACCTGGCGGGTTGCACTTCATGGGGTCTCAAAGAGTCAGACACGACTAAAGCGACCTCCCATGCATGGTCCTCTTGCACCTCTCTCCCACCCCTCCGCCATCCCACCCACCTAAGTCATCACAGAGCTTGGAGCCTAGCTCCCTGGTTCTCTAGATCTCCAGATTTCTGCAAGCCGTTCTACACTGATCCCAGAAGAGCATCTAAAGTTGAACTCAGATTCATTCTGCTGCAGTTTAAACACAGTCCTAGTACTCCCCTCACCAGGACCCCCGAGAAGAGACAGTGGATGAGGGGAGGGGTGTTCTCACCTTTGTTAGCATTTCATATAATGTTACCTTCTTCCTCCCCTGCCTCTACTGGCTGGCAGACCTTGGCCAGGCCATTTAACTTCTCTGGGTTGCACTTTTGTCTTTTCTAAAAATGCAGAAGCAGAGAGTATATGATATTTAAATTTCCTTGTAGCTCCAGAAGCCACCATCTGCACAGAAGGAGTAGCAGGGTAGTGCAGATTACCTGAAGGACATTTGCAGCTTTATTAACACTTACTGGGATTTTTTTCCAATTGTAAAAGTAATCATTCTAATTGCAAAAAACTTGAAAACTAAGAGTATGCATTAAAAAAAAAACCTGCCTCCAAAGACTTTTGAAAAGTGTTATTTTCATCTTTAGTCTTTGCATCTTCTTATATTAATATTTTTTAATAAAAATACTATGCTATAAAAATGCTCTATAGTCTGTACTTTAATCACTTTGGAATGAATTGTAAACATTTTCTTATATTGATATTCTTCTACAACATGACATTTTCTTATATTTGTGGTTTTTCTTGTGATTTCTAATATTGAGGCAAATTGCAAATGAAGAAATACAAAGGGCCAATAAACACATGAAAACAATTTCACCTCAACAATAGTCAAAGAAAAGAAATTAGATGTTATTTTTACACATCATATTAGCATAGGTTTAAAAAAATTGGTAGAACCTACTTTGTTAACTGGAGAGACAAATGGACAGCATTTTAGACAAGTGGAAGGGTGAAAATCTATCTGGATTTTTATGCATCAAAATATAAAATATGTCTGATTATTTACTTAGCAATTCTATTTCTAGGAATTTACTCTGAGAGGCATCACCCATGTGAAAAGATATAAGTAGAAGGATGTTTGCTGAAGCATTGCTTATAATAGTAAAATTTTAGTGACAGCCTAAATGGAATGTCAACCAATGGAGGAATAGTTCCAATGAATGTGAAACACAGTGTTCAGTCGTTAAAAATGATAATACAGATTTATACGGGACTGTAGCCCCCCAGGGTCCTCTGTCCATGGGATTTCCTAGGCAAGAATGCTGGAGTGGGCTACCTTTCTTTTTCCAGGGGATCATCCCAACCCAGGGACTGAACCCACATCTTCCATATTGGCAGGAGGATTCTTTACCACTGAGCCACCAGGGAAGCCCCAGCTTTATATGTGTCGACTTAGAACGATGTCTGACATTTTGTGAAGCAAGAAGAAATCACATAACAGAAGAGCATGCAAAGTCTGAGTCCATGTATGTAAAGTTCCACACACAAATCTGTATGTATCTTAGATAACTAAATGCCTACAGCATTGTAGTCTTCTGAGAGGAGGGGCTTAAAGGTTGCAATCTGGTTGGAACAGGGGGATGGGCAAAGGATGAGGGTCCACTTTGAAGACACATTTGCTAACCAACTATCATGTTTTTGTAGTTGTTTGTTTTGTTTTTCTTAGAATGTATGTCCTTTGAGGATGGCAGGGGGAGAGAGTGATGGAGATTACAAACTCTGCCATCTGCCGAGTGGTGTTGACCAAAATATTAATAGTGATTATCTCTTGGAGGTGGGATTTGAAATGTTTTAATTTCTTCTTTGAAATATACTAAAAACAATTTTACAAAAAAAATATTTTGTAATATTTGCTGTTAGGGGAGGCTCACAAGAGCTGATTTATTTCTTTATTTTGCAGTATCTAAGAGCATGAATTTCTGCGTCCTGCCTATCTAAGTCTGCAATCTGAATAACTTTCCTCTCGTTCCTTGAAGAATTTCAGACACCTTTTCCAGGCATGGAGTACCTTGGTGGACACAAGCCCATGGGAACTCCATACTCGCAGTCTACTGGCATTGTACCCTAAGCCCGCAGCCCCCCACCATCAGAAGGAGGCTGTTCAAACCTCTTCCGTCCCGGCTGACCATGGCCCTCTCACCTTCTTCCACCACTGTTTCTTCATATTTATCCCTTGGATTCTGATCCCACCACTGAGCCCCATCAGACTTGGAAATCCTCACCATCAACTCTGCTCCTCACCTCAGCTCTGTGCTGATAACACCAACCTAGCATCTTGACCTTGTTCTGTCTTTCATCTTTGACTTTGCTTCCTCCTGGAAGGTTCAAGTCACCCTACCATGCTGATGTTTAGTCACTAAGCCAGGTCTGACTGTTTTGCAATCTCATGGATTGTAGCCCACCAGACTTCTTTGTCCATGGGACCTTCCAGGCAAGAATACTGGAGTGGGTTGCTGTTTCCTCCTCCAGGGGATCTTCCTGACCCAGGATTGGACCTGCTAGTTGTGACAATGCCCCAACCTATGTGATTCGCAGTTCCAAAAACATCTGCTGAGCACTCCTGTGCCCAGCCTGTGGCCGGGGCTTGTGAACACAGAAACCGTGAGCATTGGTTCCCTACTCTTGAGGGGAGTTCAGAGGATCAGACTTGACTAAGCAAAAGCTACTGTGATGGTAGCCGACACCGAAGGCTTCTTACTACTTGGTACAGCTCTCTGTGTTTTGTGTGTATCATCTCCCTTTACCCTCAGAATAACCCTATGAAGTAAACACTGTTATTACACCCATTTTAAAGAGGAGAAAACTGAGGCATAGAGGTAGTTTCCTCAAGGTCACAGAGAGCTAAGGAGCAGATCATGTAATCCAACTCCAGAGGCATGAGTCTTAAAAACCATGCTCTATGGAAACAAAAGGGACCAGTTGCTGAGCAATAGACATTCATAAAAAGGGCTGCCGCACTAAGCAACACAGAATGGTAGTGCCTCAGAAAACTAAAACAAGAATTACCATATGATCCAGCACTCTCACTCCTGGGCATATACACGAACAAAACTATAACACAAAAAGATACACGCACCCCAGTGCTCATAGCAACAGGATTCACAATAACCAAGAAACAACCGAAATGTCCATTGACAGACAAATGGATAAAGCAGAGATGGTACATACACAATGGAGTACTACTCAGCCACAACACACAAACAAAGCAATGCCACCTGCAGCAACATGGATGCAACTGGAGCCCATCGGACGAAGTGAAGTAAGTCAGAAAAAAAACAACATACGATATCACTTGCACGTGAAATCTAGAATACAGCTCAAATGAACTTATCTACAAAACAGAAACAGACTCACAGACATAGAGGAGAGATTTGTGGTTGCCAAGGGGAAGAGAGCAGGGAGAGAGAGGGACTGGGAATTTGGGGCTGGTAGATGCCTACTGTTACCTTTAGAACGGATAAACAGCAAGTTCATACTGTAGCACAGGGAAGTATACCCAATCTCCTGGAATAAACCATACATGAAAAGAATATTTTAAAAAAGAATGCACAGATGTGTAAAACTGAGTCATTTGCTATACAGCAGAGATTGGCACACTAGAAATCAACAATACTTCACTTAAAAAAATAAAGTATATGGGAGACCTAAAACAATGAAAAGGGCCGTGGGAGTTCAGTAAAAATGAGTCAGGGGTTCTTCTGCTTTCGGACTCTCGGCGGGCATGGGACTGACGTGCAACCAGCTTCCTCTCTGCTGCTCATGTAACCAAATGTCTGCTTTTATCTCTGCCCAGGTGTGACGCCTCGCTTATGACTTACACTCCGTGTCTTTCTGAGTGACTGACATCTGCAGGGCTGACCTGCAGCTCTGTGTCCAGCTGAACTGGGCTGGCAGGCCCGGACCCTGTTCCATGTCATCTCAGATCCAGCGGGCCAATTGCCCCATGCCCAGGGCACAGAGACACAGATGGCCCAGAGTTCTCCCATCTGGGGTCTCACCTTCTTCCCAACGCTCCATGAGCCCTCCAGTGGGGGCTCCAGTTGGGGAAGGACTGGTGAACATCCCTCCATGGCCATTCTACTTCTATAAGTAGGCCACGTTTTCTGTAATGACAGTGTCCAGAAAAGTTTTGCTCAAACAAAATATTTGTACATTGAATCCCATTTAGAATATATTAGAATAATCAGCTACAATGCAAAAATCAGACACAGTGGCACTAAGTAGCATTAAGTATATACAAAGTGCCAGGTACTTTGCTTGTAATTCTTAGAGCACCCCAGCAAGGAGGTACTCCTTTCATTACTGTTGTTGTTCAATCACCAGTCATGTCCAACTCTTTGTAACCCTACGGACTACACGCCTAGCACGCTAGGCCTCCCTGTCCCTCACCATCTCCCAAAGTTTGCCCAAGTTTACGTTCATTGCAACAGTAATGCCACCCAGCCTTCTCATCCTCTGACGCTTTTTTCTCCTTTTGCCCTCAATCTTTTTCCATTATTGGAGAAAGCAATGGCACCCTACTCCAGTACTCTTGCCTGGAAAATCTCATGCACAGAGGAACCTGATAGGTTACAGTCCATGGGGTTACAAAGAGTTGGACACGACTGAGTGACTTCTCTTTCACTTTTCCCATTATACTCAAATGAAAAGCACTAGGTCCAGAGAAGTTAGTTGACTTACCCAAGGTCACACAGCTAATGAGCAGCAGAGCCACCACTCTTGGCCAACACTCAGTCTAAACCATCTAAACTGAGTCTAAACTCAGCGAATTCTTAGGCAAACAGTCTCTCGGGGTTGCAGGCTTTCTAAGTTCCAAGTTGTGTTTTGTCACAAGAGGACAAATCTGACTTTCTTGATCTCATCTTCAGCCACCAGGCTGACGTGAAAGGAAATATGAGTCACTCTGGATAGTTCCAGGGGAGACATAATAGAAATTTCTCCCCAGCATCTCCCAGAAGGGGAAGCTCTAGAGCCCCTCTCTCTCCACCCTATCTTGTGTGCGCACACACACACATACACACACACACATGCACACACACGCATGCATACACATGTGCACACACAAGCACATGTATACCTATGTATCTTCCTGGTCCAGCCCATGACTATCTCCTTTGACCAGACAGCTGCCTGGGTACACCCAGGGCAGAGTCACTAAGGAGCCAGGGCCATCAAGAGCGAGGGAGCCAAATAAAAGCAGCTCATGCTATACCTATGATATGCAGCTTTGGTTGTAATAAACACTGCAGCTGAGTATTCCCGTAGGGATTCCCTAATGGCGAAGATGGATGCACTCCAGAGCAACCCCAGGGGTTTTACACGCAGCTCTGACTAAACTCCCTATAAAATCAATCCCTCCTTTTCACCACTTGTGACAGGGTGTTCTAATATTAATCCACTCTCCTTGTCAGTCAGCTCCCCCAACAAAGGCTTTAATGATCTTTAACCAGGCATAATCAACGCTACACACTCCAGCAGAGACTTCCTGGACCCAGGCAGCTCCCCCACCCCCAACAACAACTGGCTGGAAGTTCCCAGGGGGACAAAGGCAATCCCCTCAGCCCCCTGAGCCACCTTCTCTCTCCCTGCAGGATGGACCGTACAGGAGGGCAGCCCCCCATGAGGACAGGGGCGGCGGGTCAGCGGGCTCAGGCTGCTCGGTGGGTGGGGGTGCAGGCCCGGCCCCCGCAGTCTCCTCCACAAGCTGCCTGTGGTCCTGAGATGCTGATTGTTCTGGGCCGCACTGGCTCTGCAAGTCTGCCTCTAACGCTGTCATCAAGGGCGTCTCCTCTGGACTTCTGACAGCTCCCGTCTCTCTAGGGGAAGCGGGGCCTGGGTGGAGGACCCTAGCAGCTGGAGAAGGAGCACGGGTGCGAGTGGTTTGCCCTCTGTTCCTGATCCCCCCACCACCCCTCACCCAGCCTGCCCAGACCTGGCACCCTCCCCTTCCTCCCCGACTCCGTGCTTTCTCCCTCCTTCTTGTTTCCCTGGACCCTCCATGCTCCTCATGGCCCCCCAGAGGAGAGTGGCAGGAATAAAGGCAGACGGGGCCGGGGGGTCAGGGGCAGACACACTGTACAGAGCTGGAGGCCCCCGGGCTGAGGGAATACACCTGGGTAGACCAGGAGGGTCTCCCCCAACAAAGGCCTTAGTCATTCTCATCTAAATCCATCTCTGGGTCTTCAAGGCTGCACAGTGTTTATCGGAGCCACGCAGCAGCCCTGCACCGGCTCTGGGGCCGCTCTGAGGATTTGTGGTGCACATACAGGCCTGCCAGGGAGGCAGCTGGGCAAGCTGCCTGGCAGCCTTGCTGAAACCTCCCAGCAAAGTCCCTCGGGCAACATCAGAGTCCCTCGGGCAAGTCGGAGCCTGGAGTTTGGCCTCTGACTTCAGGAAACAAACTGGCCTGAGCTGCTTAATGCAGCCTCCCTCCTGTTCCGGCCCACGAAGAGCAGTCCTTCCCTGCCGGGTGGTGTCTGGCTTCTCCGTGGCCCTGAGGACCCCTGAGAGCTGCGTGAAGTTTGGGGAAGCAGAGAGATGCCTTCACTGTTTTCTCATTAGAATTTAGCTTACTTTGCTCACATTACCAGTATATTGGCACAAGGTGTGTGTGCGTGCTCAGTTGCTTCAGTCGTGTCTGACTCTCTGCAACCCCATAGACTGTAGCCCGCCAGGCTCCTCTGTTCATGGAATTCTCCAGGCACAATATATTGTACTTAACTGGAGAAAAATGGGACGATATTAAAAAGCAGAAAAGGAGGCCATGACCTCCAGCAAGCACTGCTAATATCTGAATGCATTGCCTCCCCAAATTTTTATTTTCTCACAGTTGTTGAATTCGGTTTTGCTGTTGGACTCGTACCAGAGACCTGCCTGTGTTGTTTTGCCTGTGGGAACCCACCTCCCGCCCCTGCCCTGGTCCTGTATTGAGGAGGGGAGCTTGTGATTCTTGCTCATGATTTATTGGGTGATCAGGGGCCCCTTCATTAACACTGTGCCTTTGAGTCCTCAATTATTTAAAAAAGGAGATAATAATAGCACTGCCCTCATAGAGTAGTCATAAGGATTAAATGTTTTTGTATATGCAAAGTACTTAGAATATGTATCTAGCATAAATGTGAAATATATGTGGTAGTAGCATCACCGATAGGATTGCTATTATTATAACTACTGCTGCTATCTGCACTACCTTCCCTGTGAAGACTGGGGAGTAGGGACCAGCTCCCCCTTTTCCCAGCAACTGTGGCTTCCATAGAGGAAGTGCAAGCACCCAGATGTGTAACAGGTAGGCAGGTAGCCCGAGAGAAAATCACTCTGGGAGGACAGAAAGCAAAACATCATTGGTCCAGGACTCTGCCTCTCCTGGAGTGACAGGGAGGGGTATGGCTACCACGCCTCATGTGAGATCTTCTTGCCTGTGCAGCTCTGTGCTGGTACCCAAGTGGCCAGCAGGGCTCCTTTCCCACCCTCATGCAGCGCAGATTGTTAATCCAGCATCTCACTCCTCTCCAGCGAGCCCAGCCCAAACAACAGACTATTTCTTACCCCCATAGTCCAGTGGGCTCCTCCCATACACCAGGGCTGGCTTTCCAAAGGATGCCTACTTTCCAGTCCTCCTATAGACCTGAAAGGTTTCTGACTTAGACCATGAGAATATAAGAACATCCCTGGAAAGAATCCTTGTTGCTGCTATTGTTGGTTAGTCACTAAGTCATGTCTGATTCTTTGTGACTCCATGGACTGTAGCCTACCCTGCTCCTCTGTCCATGGAATTCTCCAGGCAAGAATACTGGAATGGGGTTGCCATTTCCTTCTCCAGGGCATCTTCCAGACCCAAAGATAAAACTCATGTCTCTTATTTTGCAGGCAGATTCTTTACCACTGAGGTGCTAGGGAAGCCCCTCAAATAATAGCTCATGACAATAACAGTTCATATTTGTTCAGCATTTACTGTGTGTCATGTGACAGTCGCTCAGGTATGTCTGACTGTTTGAGACTCCATGACCTGCAGCCCACCAGGCTCTTCTGTCCATGGAATTCTCCAGGCAAGAATACTGGAGTGGGTTGTCATTACCTTCTCCAGGGGTTCTTTCTGACCCAGGCATTGAACCTGGGTCTCCTGCATTGCAGGCAGATTCTTTACTGTTGAGCCATACTGTGTGTCAAGCCCTTTGCTAAATAATTTACATACATTATCTCATTTAATCCTCACAAGAAGACATGAGCTAGGAACCATCTTTATCTCCATTTTACTGCTGAAGCCTCAGCTTGGAGAGCTTGAGTCATCTAGCCAGGATTGATGCCGAAAAGCCACCAAGGGGACTTAACCTGACTATGGAGAGACTGCCGTTCATTCTGGGTAAAAGCTACTATGAACTTTTAAGTTTCCTACAGCTATTCTAAGGGGAAGCCCGATGCTATTGTTAATTTGAATGAATGAAGAGTTGGTTTCCTGTAAGGTCTATGTGTATATATATATATATATACACAAATGGAACCCAGAAAGAGTAAATTACTTTGCATGGCCACATGGCTAGAAAGCCATGGAGCCTGAAGCAGGACGCCAAACACCCCATTTTCATGTTCTTTCTATGCTGTTCATATTTTGTCCCTTCCAGAGAGAAACTCGCCCCGGGCAGACACCAAGCCCCACACTCTGGTGTTCTTTGCACTGTGCCCAGCACGGCCAGTGCACATAGTGGGTGCTCGCTCAATCTCTGGGAGTGAATGGATGTGAACATTCTGCAGGAGAGTCGGCAGCATACACTCAACGGTTCCCCCAATCTTCTGATAGCTGGTTGTGGGTCATTCATTTGTGAATGGAAACAAGCTTGTGCAGAAGCCATTGATACTGTGGGCCAGGGCCCAGCCTGGCGCCTCAACTCTGAAAATCCGAGTGTCCCTGGACCCTGTTCTTTCTCTGCCTTCTCCACCAAGCCCACCCACTCCTTTTCCTTCTTTCCGTCCCTGTCCTCCCCCTAAAAACACAACACATTCCCGGTCCAAGTCAGCGTCCCTAGAGAAGCGAATGCTGTCTGAAAGAATCCAAGAGAGTCTGATTTGTGTGTGTGTGTGTGTGTGTGTGTGTGTGTGTGTATGTGGTGTTGATGCCTGATTTCCTCTGGGCACTGCCTAATTTCTCTCATTCCCAGGTTGGTGACTTCTTGCCTGCTGCCTGACAGAGGATATCCCTACGACCCTGGACTAGAGGCAGGCGGCCTGAGCAAGACTTCCAGCAGAGCATGTCTGGGTGATGGTAACCATGCATTTTTTATTGAGTAAGAGAGTTAATGGGCATGTAAAACATATACAACTTGTCAGCCCGTTAGCTGCTGCCATTGCCACGGCCGCTCTCCCGCCTCGGGCGCAACTAAATTGCTCATCGCCTTGCTCTTTTCTGCCCTCTCCCTCTCCTTGTTTTTTTCCCCCCAAAGTCTTTCTCTCTCCCCAACCTGTACCTCCCTCCTTCTCCAAACTGCTGAAGAATCCCATTTTTATTTATTTATTTTTAATCACTTTCAATTTAGGCAATCAATTTGAGAGAAGACTTAACCTTGAAGGCTCGGCTGCCCCTACCCGGGCAATGCTCTGTCTTCAGTTCCTGCCCAGGAAGCTGGGATTCAAGGACAAAGGCAGCCCAGAGTGAGCTTCCACCCACGGAGGAGGCAGCTAGTCCAGAGCACTTGCCAGATGCGGGGCATGGATGCCCACGTGGATATGTCTCTATTGTGCACACGTGATCAATTGCCCTCATTGTCACACCACCCCTGCTGCAGATGTCACCCTCGGCAGCCTGGGTCCTCCACCTGCCCAGACCCCCAAAACCCCACCCTGCATGCACACACACTCAGCCATCCTCATCCTCATGTTCAGACCCCAATAGCTTCAAAAAATTCCAAATCCCATACGGGTGCTCCTGTGCACATACATATACACTTGAAAGAGCCCACAGCTGAGTGCTACAATATAGCCCGCTCTCTGCATCCCTCCCCGAGGGGCAATCTCAAGCCTGGACACATGCTTCCCTCTCTCTCTCACACATACGTGCATGGTCTCAACCACATATGTCTTTAGGCGCACCCTCAAGTCCACACATGGATTCACTGCCTTCAGACATCGAAAGGCCATTATTCATGTGCAGCCCCACGCACGTGCATTTTCTGAACTGATGAGAACAGCCCCATTCCCATGGGTTCCCTCACAATTGTATTTCTGCACACAGTGCCCCCCAACATTTATATCCTCTACCGTTAGCTGAAGCTGCCTGCACACTTTCAACACGTCTGAACCTCTAATAGTCACATCTGCATGCTCACCCACCAGATACACTCAGCGTCAACAACCCATACCTGCAGTGTGCTTGCCTACATACACACACACACACAGTGGGCACATCGTGTCTGCATGTATACCCCGCTCCATACCCCCCTGGTATGTCTTCAAATGCTCATGTCTGTTGCATACACATATAAACCAACACTCCCACCAGCCTATATGCAAGTAGTCCTTTAATGTATATTTCAGGTATATTTGTACACACTTCATGTACACACATACACATTAAACCCCACTCTGCCTACTTATAACTCATGCACATGAACTCTTAATCCCTATTTGTATGTATGTTCCATACAAACATCCCACCGTGTTCCCACCATGTATACCTACAGAAGACCCCAGTTCTTCCCATGTTCACACTCCAACTCCTGGTCTGCACGCACATCTCAAATGTATACCCCCAAATGCCCTGTTTTACCCATAGTAGTAGTAGCTTTAGTCGCTCAGTCGTGTCTGACACTTTGCAACCCCACTGTAGCTGGGCTGCACCCCATTGGACTGTAGCTCACCAGGCTCCTCTGTCCATGGAATTCTCCAGGCAAGAATACTAGAGTGGGTTGCCATTCCCTTCTCCAGGGGATCGTCCTGACCCAGGGATCAAACCATTCTTTTCCCATGCATGCAGGTATCTCCTGCAATGATTCTATATCTGCTTACACAGACCCCAGTCCAAGGAAGTACACCCAAACTCGCCATTTCCACATGTAAAGACAGCCATGTACAGCCCCTTCTAACACCCATTCACAGCTGTATCAAAAGCTCACCATCAATTCAACTGAATTTAAACTAAACAATCAAGCCCATATCAAAATGCAGATTCAGAAGAACTGTGGTCTTTACCTTCAGGAGCTTCCTGTCTAGGAAGAGATACAGACAAGAAAGCAGCCAGCTAGTCTAGCCACAGAAGTAAGTGCACACAGGAGCATACACTCTCAGCAGCTCCAGATTTACAGGAAAATTCTACCTGCTCACCTCAGATGCACAAATGTATGCGTATATGCTTAGTCACTTCAGTTGTGTCCANTGTGAGATGAGTGCAATTGTGCAGTAGTTTGAGCATTCTTTGGCATTGCCTTTCTTTGGGATTGGAATGAAAACTGACCTTTTCCAGTCCTGTGGCCACTGCTGAGTTTTCCAAATTTGCTGGCATATTGAGTGCAGCACTTTCACAGCATCATCTTCCAGGATTTGAGCAGCGGCTGTGCTTTGCTGGAGCAGCCCTGAAGATATACCCCACGTCCAAGGTAAGAGAAACCCAAGTAAGACGGTAGGCATTGCGAGAGGCATCAGAGGGCAGACACACAAACCATAATCACAGAAAACTAGCCAATCTAATCACATGGACCACAGCCTTATCTTCATGGTGACAAAGTCAAAAATATCAGTGGAAAAGCATGAATTTCTTATCATATGATTGAAAGTTGACAAATATCAAAGATATGATGAATTTAATTATTGCACGTTTGAATACTGACAATGTTTGTACGAGTAACAGAACAAAGATAAAATAATTTAAAAACTACTGTATATTTATTCCCAAATTATTTTTCTTGCCTTTATTTAAACAGAATCCCTAATTATGTTGTTATAATCAAGATGTTTATGTAATTTGTGTTCTATTGAGATCAATGCCGGCTTAGGCATCTCTTGAGTCACTGTTATTCTCAAATCTTTTTTATTAATTTCAATTTGAAGAAACTTCTCTGCTGAGGCAGGAGAAGTTGGAAATGGCAATAAAAATGTTAAAGCTACGCTTCTACATATTCAGAAATGAACTCTGAACTTTACTTATTTTTCATACTTGATAATGTGGTCACATACAGCAAAGTATCACTTCCAAAGATGTTATAAAACAGTTTATTTTCACCTCTATTTCTCATAACAATATCTACATCCATACAGTAACATAGAGAATCTGTACCACACTGAATGCCTGTTATGTCTAGACTTACATACCCACAAATTTAAGAGAAATGTAAGTTGTTTAATATTGCAAAATGTTTCTGAGTTTTTACGTGCAGCTACTGCAAATACCTCACTAATTAGCGAATACCTCCACGAATTTGATTTTGAACACAAAGAAAACAAGAAAATGGATGCTCAGCACTCCGGC
Organism: Neotragus moschatus; assembly: GCA_006410615.1. Lineage (NCBI taxonomy): Eukaryota > Metazoa > Chordata > Mammalia > Artiodactyla > Bovidae > Neotragus > Neotragus moschatus. Next base: position 2,341,206 of record SJYA01002278.1, on the reverse strand, counting down.
TACTTGATTATGAAAGAATCTATCGCACCGTGCTATCTTAGAGGAAGGATTTGACAAGTTAATTAATTGGTCTTATATCTCAGTACTTCCACTGCTTAAATCCCTGTTCCCCCCACCACCCACCCCAAAGCACTGTTTCCTGATGTGGGCAACAGCACAATCCACCAGTCTTCAGGGCATTCTAACACAGCTGCTTTCTGTTTCAAAAACAGAGGGCAGGGGGAGGTTCACGAGGAGGGGACATATATATACCTATGGCTGATTATCCTCCAATTAAAAATAAATTATTGCTGTTCAGTCACTGAGTTTGTGACCCTATGAACTGCAGCACACCAGGCTTCTCTGTCCATCACTATCTCAGGTGTTTCCTCAAACTCATATCCATTGAGTCAGTGATGCCATCCAAACATCTCATCCTCTGTTGTCCCCTTCTCCTCTTGCCCTCAATCTTTCCTAGCATCAGGGACTTTTTAAAAAACAAAACAGAAGGCGAGAGACAGGGAGAAGCACTTCCCTGGGGCCTGCACAGTGACAGTCATGAGAGTGGATGGTTAGGGTTACGGCCAATGTGGCTCACTGGGACACACCAAGAGAGGCACCCATGCACTCTTTAATAAATTTATTAGTGTAGGTGGTGGAGGGTGGGTAAGGGGGATCTTTAAGGGCCAGAGCCCAGGTAACATCCTCCCCTTGCCCAGAGAAGAGTGCTCATGGAAACTGTGAGCTGGAGGGGATGAGGCTGGCCGGCCACCTAGTGCTGCCCAGGCGCCAGAACCTCTCAAATCATTTCCGGTTCTTTCTGAGAGCAAGTGATAGCCACCCGTGCCCCACTCTCTCCCATCCCATCACTTACCCACCGTCTCTCCAGACCCCTCAAACTCCTCCAGCCGGTGCTCACACCCTCGGTGATTTTGTTCTTGTGGTGGCCTCTGCCTTGCATGTCTCTCCCCGTTTTCTTTGTTTCATTGGTTTATTAAATGGTGTATTAAACAGTTTATACTTGTGCTGTGTGCATACATGTTAAGTCACTCAGTTGTGTCTGACTCTCTGCGACCCCAATAACTAGCCCACCAGGCTCCTCTGTCCATGGGATTTCTCTAGACAAGCATACTAGAGTGGGTTGCCATTTCCTCTTCCAGGGGATCTTCCCAGCCCAGGGGTCAAACCTGCTTCTCTTTCATCTCCTGCACTGGCAGGCAGGTTCTTTAGCACTAGCACCACCTGAGAAGCCCAGTTTATAGTCAATGGAGCATAATACTTTTTTTCCCCCTGGCCATTAACTTTCATCAATTCTCTGGAACCTTTCATGAATAGATACTCTCACTTTCTGGTCACTCTCCTGGATCTGGGATCTTTGGTGCTGGGGGCAGGGAGCAGGCAAGGAGGGAGGGCTGGAATCGTCATGTATGCCTGGCAGCCTGACCCCATGGGGAGGGCCCTGGTCTCCAACATCTCAGCCTGGTTTCATCTCATGCTGGTGGCTCCACCCATGTGCAGGTACCATGGTAATCTTAGATGGGTGTTGGCTTCACTGTCTCGCTTGGGGCTGAAGACCATGTCCAGAAGGGGGACCACCCATGGTTTCCATAGGCCCCCATGAGTGGCCTACCCACCACGCGGCCCCTCTGGGAGGACTCTCTCTTCATGTAGCAGACAGCTCCAGAGCACCTACCTCTCCGTTAGATCTGGCTCTTTCACACCCATGAAATCTGAGTTTTCTTTGGAAGCCTTCGAGAGATCGAGAATGAGGATGGAGGAGAGACGCCCCCATTTTCTTCCCAGGCTCCCTACACCACAGCTCCTTCTGGCTTTCACCCAAGCTGCTTCAACAAGCCATCCTGTTCCTCACTTTCCATTTCCCCTACCCCAACTTCAGACATCGCCAGAAAAGAAGCAAGAAGAGAATATAAGCCAAGCTCTCCATCCTCAACTCTCTCCAAAGCATGGGGATGTCTTTCGGCCTGGGAGAAAGAAGTCCAGTCCTCTTGTTACCCGCCCTCCCATCTCCAGAAACGATGCCCTGAGAGCCGCCCTCACCTGGCTGCGGGAAGAGCGAGACGATGCCACAACAGCTTACACTAACCTGGTGGCTTCCCCTCTCTTTCTCCATAGCCTGGGATGCTGGACACTAGGGTGTGACGAGGGGGTATGACAAGACGAGAGCTGCTCCCTTCACAAGCCCTGAAGAAGCCCAGGCATTGCTGTCCCTCTTTTGTGTGGCTTTCTTATCATTTCTTTGTACCTAGCTGTTGATGCCATTGCCAAATCGACTTCCTAATATGCCTGCCTGATGGAAGACCTTGAAGGTCACATAGATATCACCCTTCCGGATAGTAGACCTTAGCCCCCAAAGCTGCCAGCCTCTCCTCAGGCTCCCATAGTGCTTTGGATTAATTTCTGTCCCATTATGTTGTCCTTAACTATTTGCAGCCATTTTCCTTGGCTTGACTGTGTGGGCAGGGAATGGGCTTTGCCTCTCTGTACCTGCAAGACCTACCACTGGGTCAAGCACCGCAAAAGCCCACACCCAAAGCTTGTTGAACGGAGGAAGGAAATGAATGAATTTAAGAAATAATGAACAGGTGTATACCTGTGGCAGATTCATGTTGATGTATAGCAAAACCAATACAATATTGTAAAGTAAGTAACCTCCAATTAAAATAAATAAATTTATATTTTTTTAAAAAAGAAATAATGGATGAGTCAGTTATTGAACAAAGGAAGGCAGTCCTAAGAGAGTCGAATGGCTGAATGGATGAATGAGCAAACTTGATGCTCCTGCTCCCCAGCCTCCCGGGGGCTCGCAGGAAGCCCACGTGCAGAAGGCCCCTAGCGCATCAGATTCCAGGGGAGCAGGCAGCCCAGCCCATGGTAATGGAACTGTTAGCTCAGGAGGCAACAGCCTCACCGTGTAAAATCACTGTCTATTCTAGTCAAATTAACTAGGTAATACTCTGCATTAGTGTAAAATTCTCCATCAAACCATGAAGACTGGTATTTAAAACATTCAAGGCCCAGGGAGGGGAGGAGAGGGCAGAGAAAGCAAGAGAGGATCAGTGCTTTATCCTGACAAGTTCGAAAGATTTTCCACCCTCTCCAAGCAGGAGGAGGCTTCCCAGGTGACGCTAGTGGTAAAAGAACCCACGTGCCAATGCAAGAGACCCAAAGGACATGGGTTCAATCCAGGGTCAGGAAGATGCCCTGGAGGAGGAAATGGCAACCCACTCCAGTATCTTGACTGGAAAATCCCCTAGACAGAGGAGCCTGGCGGGCTACTGTCCATAGGGTCACAAAGAGTTGGACAGGACCAAAGTGACTTAGCACAGGCCAAGCAGGTGGGAGCCCACTTGAGGTTGCTCAAAGCCCGTGCCTGATGCTTCTGGCTGGGCCTCTTCTTGCAGAGTTTCCAGTCTCTTCTCAGGGTCTCTTTTCTTGGGGTCACTACCCCTATATTGGGTCCTTCCTGTGGGGGTTCAGTTGGACAGTGCTGAGGTTGTCAGAGCAAGGAACACAATAGAAGTTCCCAGGACAAGCATGCGTGTCGTTTCCTGATGCCCTCTGTTCAAGGAAGCCACTGCCGCACAAATCCTTCCTCCTTAGAACCCAAAGGTTCAGTCACCGTACTTTCCGGTGGTACCCAGGGGTCCCCCTCCATGCGTGCATGCTAAGTCACTTCAGTCGCACCTGACTCTTTGCAACCCCATGGGCTGTAGCCCGCCAGGCTCCTCTGTCCATGGGATTCTCCAGGCAAGAATACTGGAGTGGGTTGCCATGCCCTCCTCCAGGGGCTCTTCCCCACCCAGGGATTGAACTCAGGTCTCTTATGTCTCCTGCACTGCAGCAGGTTCTTAAGCACTAGTGCCACCTGGGAAGCCAGGGGTCCCCCAGCAGATCATAACTGAACTGAACAAAGACCACCCCTAGATCTGTCTGGATATTAAGAAGAACATCTTTTTTCTGATAATAACATTTGCTGGGCACCTCCCACAGCCAGATGCTTATGGAAGGCGGAGTTTTGTGGGGGGAGGTCACTGGTCTACATTCCAGGTAGTCTGTGAGCCTAGGAGAGGGGACTACCTTTCTGACATCCTCAGTGGCACCCAGCTGGTTCTTGGCAAATGCTACAACAGACCCTTGCACTCAGAAATGAAAAGTGGAGGAACAGAGCCAGTGATACAAGGTGGCTCTTACATACACCCATCAAACTGTCAGCCCCTCATCCCAGCCCCTCAGGGCTTGGTCCTGGAGCCCCCTAGAAGGAGGGGGAGGAAAAGAGGCAGCTTCCCAGGGGATTGTTCCACGCTGAGGTAGCATACTGGCTGCTGTGCCCTGGGGAACCAGCTCCCTGCATAAATGCACAGATAGACAGATAGATCTGATTAAGCATACAACATTCAGGGGCTTCATTTGGGAAAGACATTGATTCTAAATGGCTGTTTGCCATTGACAAGCCACAGCACCAAGGCAGACAGCTCTGGGTTATCCAGCTCACGTCCCCCACACCTCCATCCCTGTGTGGGCACGCACGTTCACCCTGGGGCCCCTCTGCCCTAGCCCTGTACCCAAGCTGATACTGCATTCCGGGCAGCAGACTCGCGTGGCAGAGACCAGATGCCAGCACATCCTTTCCTGTCCCCTGAGGACCTCAGACCCAGCTGTAGCAGCCAGGCAGCCTTGGGACCCTGACATCCCCACCAGCACCCCCACCCTCGGAGCCTATTGGCACGACTCCCCATCTCCTGGTCCCCTTTCCCACTCTATCCGCCCACCTTACTGCTTACGCCTGTGTAGGCAGGAGGCAAAGCCATGAGAATACATTAACATTTCCTTGATTCTATCTGCGCCTCCAAAACTCTGAGTCACAACTGGGCGGGTTTTCATGCCTGGTGAACTGTCAGCCTCATTCAGAAATGCCATGTTCTGCTTTGCTCCTGGATCAGCAAAGGGACAAGGGGTGGGACTTGTGGGATGGAAACTGGCACACCAAACCCTGACCGGTTCTTCACTGACAACAAGACCAGAGCAGGGCCACTTCTAAAAGGAGAAGCCATAGAGGGGTCTACAAAGAGGGCTAAGAGCAACGCCCTGCGTTTGTATTGCGATTTTTTACATTTTACAAAGTGCATCCACCTTTCTATTTTGTCATTCCCACACCCATTCTGCATATGTGAAAACTGAGGCACAACGATTTGAAATGCCCATCTCGGATATCATACAACTAGAATCAAGACTAATGCTTGTCTTCTGACTCCAAGTCCATGCTGTGCCACCTGGCCTTGCAGCTGCTGGCAAAACTCCAGAGAAGTTCCGGTTTCCCCAGAGATGGAGAGTGAAGCTTTGACCTTGAAGCAGCAGTCACACACGGAAGAACTCAGACATGCTTTTTCAGCCAGAAGTGTTTTTGAAAGAAATGGATCTGGGTGTCTTAAGCAGAGCACACCTACCCCAGCTACCCCCATCTTCCTCATCCCCTGCCCTGCTACACCGACCAGTTTACACATGCATCTTCCTCATCTGGCTCTAGAATTTGCCCCTCACATAAGGCTTCTGTCACCTAAGGACAGTTCTGCATTTATACAGAGAGAGGAGGACCAATAGTGTGGGGTTCTAGAATGTTAGCGAGCCCCCTCTGCTCTGAAATAGCTCACTCACTTTTAACACTTATTAGACTTTGTGTACAAGACAGTCTGTTAGGCGCTGGGTGGACACAAAGATGAATAAGTGTGATCCTTTCCCTCTAGCCACAAAGTCAGTCACAGGAAACAGATACAATATTTATATCAGATGCTTTCGAACTATGGTGCTGGAGAAGACTCTTGAGAGTCCCTTGGACTGCAAGGAGATCAAACCAGTCAATCGTAAAGGAAATCAACCCTGAATATTCACTGGAGGGGCGGATGCTGAAGCTGAAGTTCTAGTACTTTGGCCATCTGATGGGAAGAGGTGACTCATTGGAAAAGACCTTGATGCTGGGAAAGACTGAAGGCAGGAGTTGAAGGGGGGCGACAGAGGATGAGATGGTTAGATGGCATCATTGCAACTCAATGAGTTCAAGCAAACTCTGCAAGATCACGGAGGACAGGGAAGCCTGGTGTGCTGCAGTCCACGGGGTCACAAAGGGTCAGAGACAACTGAGCGACTGAACAACAGCAGCAACAATGGCGTTGGTATAAAGATGCTGTAGAACCATGGCAGCCTAGGGTGGCGGGAGAGGGAAATGGACTGTCAAGGGGTGAGGGTGCTGAAAGGGAAGGTGAGAACAAAATAAAATGTAACTTCTTCCCCTGTATCCCCACTGCCCGTCATCCAGAGCTTCCAACTGGCTCAACACCCTGCTCTAGTCAGTCCACCTAGAGAATCCCTGGGCTTCTGATGTCAAGATGCCAGCACAAAATGGTACCGATGAACTTATTTATGAAATAGAAATAAAGCTGCAAGTGTAGAAAACAAACCTGTGGTTACCCGGGGTAGGGGGGAGAGTGAGGGGGGAGGGATAAATTAGGAGTTTGGAATTGACATATACACACTACTATATATAAAACAGATAACTAATAAGGACCTAATGTACAGCAGAGGGAATTCTACTCAATACTCTGCTGCTCCTGCTGCTGCTGTTGCTGCTAAGTTGCTTCAGTCGTGTCCGACTCTGTGTGATCCCATAGACGGCAGCCCACCAGGCTCCCCTGTCCCTGGGACTCTCCAGGCAAGAACATTGTAGTGGGTTGCCATTTCCTTCTCCAATGCATGAAAGTGAAAAGTGAAAGGAAAGTCGCTCAGTCGTGTCTGACTCTTTGAGACCCTATGGACTGCAGCCTACCAGGCTCCTCAGTCCATGGGAATTCCCAGGCAAGAGTACTGGAGTGGGGTGCCATTGCCTTCTCTGACTCGATACTCTATAATGACCTATATGGGGAGAGCTTCTAAAGTAAGGTGAATTATATTGTATTAATGTGTATATATATATAATGTTATATATATAACTGATTCATACAGTACAATTTACTATAACATGAAACTAACACAATACTGTAAATCAACTATATTCCAATTTTTAAAAAGTGTCAGCGTGAGCATTTGACCATAGTGACTGCCCAATGAATGCCTGTCCTCTCTTCCTTAGCATCAGGGAAACTTGGAGAGAAGTACCAGATTCTGCCATGAGTCAGTCCTGCTTGAGTGCAAGGAATGTTGGGACTTTGGCAGCACAGGCTGGTAGGAAACAGAAACTAGCTTGAGCCTGAGCATGGCCAGACAACAAAAATGTATGGTTTAGCTTCATTCTCAGAAACTCAAGAGAGCAGGGAAAGGTCACACCCATCCTGCACCCCAATTTAGTAGGTGGAATTGCCTGCAATGGGATATTTCTAAAGGAGACCATCTCAATCCTCAGATCTCTATCAGTTGAGAGATATTTCAGAAGTAATAGATTCCAAATAATTAAACAATTGAATTTTTCAAATAAATTGAGTAAATCACAGTGGATTCGAGCTGATTCATGGGATTATGTTCATTCATTTATTCACTAGCCATTCATTTATCTCACAGACCCTAAGCCTTGATTACATAAGCCAAGCCCTGTACCTATCCTTCTTCATTGTTGCACAAGTACTTGTAGTCCCCAGTGACAAAGGGAAAGCTGGACAATCACCTCTGGGAGTTGCGCTCAACTTGGGCATGCCACAGAACTGTCTCGTATGCACCTGGCATCTGTATGTGTGATAGTGAAACACAGTTGGGAAACCCAGTGCTAAAGGCTATCTGGGTACTTCCTGCACCAGCCCATATTGCTCTGTGGCCACTGGCCTCTGGGGCTTGTGGCTGGGATGCAGCCCACAGGCTGGGTGCCTTCCCTTGATGAGACTCCAGGGCCAAAAACTACTGTATAACTGATGTCAACAAACTTAAGCTTATTCAAAGCACACTCCTTCCACTGACCTCCGGACAGTCAGTAACTTCATCTCCCACATACATGTCACCTCTTCACCATACTCCTTTCCAGAGCCCCGGCACCATTCCCAGGTACTGCTTTTCATCCCAAAGCAGACAATGCTCTTTCCTCTTTACATCTTGAGAAGAGCTGATAAACTAATTTCCCCTGGCGTGCCCAGTAACAGCCAACAGTGTCTGACCTAGAGTCCCTCCTGAGGAAATATCAGACTGGTAGATGCAGCTACATGGTGTTCGGGAGCTTTCTCAAGTTGGAAAAACTTAGGGATCCTCTAATCCTAACTGGCTTTGCAGATTTAGGAGTCTAAAGCTCAGGCAGGAAGAAGGACTTTCCCAAGGACACACAACTGGAAAATGACTGTTCATTAGTGCTGCTCAACAGAACAGCCCCAAACGTAAGGACCTAAAAGCAACAACCATGTATGTCACTCACAATTCTATGGATTGGAAATTTAGGTGAGCTCAGCCGGGGTGACTCATGCAGTCTGGGACCACTTGCAGGGCAGCGAGGTGGCTCTTTTTTTGGGTTTGACAGTTAACTGGGTGGTGGAGACAATTGGGCCATGTATCTTGCACCATCTCAGCCAGCCAGCTGGTCTGGGCAGCAGCAGGGGGGCAGGCAAGCCTTCTGAGGACTAGGCTTGGGGCTGGCACACCATCACTTCTGCCATATTCTATTGGCCTAAGTGAGTCACAGGGGAGCCATATTTGAGAAGGATGGAAATGGGCTCTACCACTTGACGAGGAGAGCTGGGATGTCACACTGCAGGGATTGGGGGCGCCATGGGGAGGGATAAAGGATTGCGAGCACTTCTTACAAACTTAAGACCAGAACCCACGTCTGCTGAGTCCTTGCTCAAAGTACAGCAGCCCCTTCGGATCCCATCTGCATAACTCTTCCCTACTGTCCATGCCAGTCTCCTCCTTTACAATTCAGCAACATCCTCAGTGCTAGAAGAAGAAGAAAAAAACAATCCAGCATTGGATAGAGTCAAGTTCTTCTGTGTCCTTGAGGAGAAACCATAGGAGCACAGCTTCTATGTAACTAAACCAACATCCCCCCACTGCATCCATCACGCCCAGCTCCCACCTCCTCCAGGACACAGGCCAGAGTCTCTTCCTCTACCCTCAGCAAAGCCTTAGATCCCAGATTCCTCTTTTTTTTTTTTTTGCAACTCTCCCACATAAGCTCTCCACTGTTCCATCGTCCTGGAGGGGGAGATGGCAGCCAATTTTCCAACACTGAACAAGCTAGCCCCTAGAGTCACTTTTGAAACACCAACAAGGTGGTATGCCAACTTCTTTTCTGGGGGAGAACAAAAGCTATTTTTCTCTCTTTTCTTCCCTTGATGGAGAGAACCAAGACCCCTTTTTGAATTCAACTTTCTCTTCTCTGGCATTAAAAAAAAAATTTAAAAACAAATCTGTCAAAATTCCCACCCTGCTTTCCTAGTTATATTTTTTAATTCAGCTGGCTCCATGTGGGGGAGTCTTCTATTAATAGGTATACCAGGAGGCTTAGCAACTCAGGCAGAAGAGTACCTAGGAGAAAGCTGCAGAGGGCTGACGCCGGAACAGTGAGCAGGAATCAAACAGGGCTTAATTAGGAAAACATGACTTCCCTATTAACGCCCCTGTCCGTGTGATGCTGCCGCTAGGAAAAAAAAAAATGCCAAGAAGCTTATTTGTTTTGCAATTATGGATGAAATAAAAAATTACTTGGTCTAATTGGACCTCTTTTACTAAAAGAAGCGTGTAAAATAACCTCAGTTTCATTAGCAACTCAAAATGCACTTCTTCGTGTGCTACATATGTTTAAGTGAAATGTGGAGGGTCAATTTGCTATGTAAATTTCCACAAATTTGGCTAAACTAAAACGATTAACCTAATGTGTATGCAAATTAACTTAATTGATAACGACTTTTCTCCAGGAACTTTAAAAGGGGGGAAATATATTCCGATTCTAACAATCCTCCCAAGTGTTCCGTCACCCAATAGCGAAATGATATCTTGACAAATTAAAGAGAATATAATGAAATCAGATTAATTAATGCCAAGACCAATTAGCACATGCAAAGAAACAAATCTCACTAATAGACAAACTCAGCAATCATTTGAATGAGATTTTGAAAGCTTTCCCTATTTGTCAATTTGTGTGTGTGTGTGTGTGTAATTCCACATCTGAAATGTTCTCTTTTGTTTAGGGTACAGAATGTAAGCTATAACAGACCACACACTCTGAAACCTCCACTTGGATTAAGAAACTGAGCCTCAAAGAGATGAATTTATTTGTTCAATGTGGAATGGGCACATTGGCATTAGAACCCCTGTCTGTCTTCTTCTCCAGCACCCTGTCTGCCAGCAACACCCTCAAATGTAAGAAAACATCCCACTGTCCCTTCCCAGGAAGGCCTTGCTCTGCAGAAAAGCATTCACACCCTTATTTCCCCCAGGAGATGGTTGGCTTCCCAGGCCAGAAGCCAGGGAAAGCATTCTAGAAGGCCCCTTCAGCTCTGGGATTACCTGATCCTATAGTCTACAGTGGAATGTTTACCATATTAGAATGCGGTCTACATTAGAATATACCTATATATTTAAGAATTGAAGGGATTTTCATCTTGAGTCTCTTTTCCCTGACTCAGGCCACCTTTTTTTCACACCAAAAGCAATCATCATAACAAGCTGCAGAGCTAACCCCAGTTCCCGCTGGGCTTGCCTTAAACCCCTGAGCAGTTAACAGTGAATTCTCCAGGCTGGTCATTTAGCTGAGAAATTTTCAGCCCATCTCTCCCCTTCCCCACTTCCCCATAGTCAAGGACTCTAGGCTAACAGGCAGAGCTCTGACTTGGGTTTATAATTTTTATTTATTTATTTTTCTTGTTATTCCAGGTGGTTATTGCTGAAAGACTGAAGTCTGAATTACTTCCAGTGGGATCCTCCAACAATGGCAGAGCGGAAGCAGAAGCAACTCAGGATGCTGCTGGCGCACCAGAGAGCAGTTAAGCCTCTATCAAGCAGCCAGAGGTGGCAGGAACAATGCCAACAGCGCCCACTGGGCTCATTCCGTGGACTCGGGCAATGGGCTGCCTCCTGTGGTCAGCTCCCAGCCTTGAGGTTCAGTTCTTGCCCAGACTTAGGCAGGATGATGGCATGGCAAACCAGAAGAATAAGAGCAAGAAAAGAGAAACTGGCTGGGGAGTCCATAGACCCATCACCGGGCCACTGACCTTGCCTAAGCCATTTCCCCTCTCTGGCTGTCAACTTCCTCCTCTGATAAACAGGAATAGGGAAATGGATGCATGATCTCTTTTGGCTCTGACTCTAAGTATAGCATTGGGCTCAAAAAGGACATCCACCTCCTAGAGTTGTTAAGAGGATTCATGACTATATACATAAAGTGCTTAGGATTGTGCATGGGACATAGTGAGTGATCAATAAATGTTAACTTGCATTATTTTTATATCCAGCCAAGAGGTCCTTCCCTCCTTGCTTGAACACTAGTGAAAAGAGCTGTGACACAGTGGTGTGTAGGTAAATATTTAACAACTAGTGGAGGTTGTTAGTGAGACTCAACTTCGTCAAGTTTGCCAACCACCTCAGTGTACATAATCCCACTATGGCTGAATGCTAGCTATCAACATTGAGTTAAACAGCTCACAAGATTNTCCAGCCAAGAGGTCCTTCCCTCCTTGCTTGAACACTAGTGAAAAAGAGTTGTGACACAGTGGTGTGTGGGCAAATATTTAACAACCAGTGGAGGTTGTTACTGAGACTCAACTTCGTCAAGTTTGCCAACCGCCTCAGTGTACATAATCCCACTATGGCTGAATGCTAGCTATCAACATTGAGTTAAACAGCTCACAAGATTTCTGAAAATTTAACGGTTTGTTTTTGCACGCCAGTATGAAATAGCTCCGGGGCTTCCCAGGTGGCACTAGTAGTAAAGAACCCACCTGCCAGTGCAGGAGACATAGGGGCGCAGGACTGATCCATTGTGAAGATCCCCTGGTGGAGGGCACANCTATCAACATTGAGTTAAACAGCTCACAAGATTTCTGAAAATTTAACGGTTTGTTTTTGCACGCCAGTATGAAATAGCTCCGGGGCTTCCCAGGTGGCACTAGTAGTAAAGAACCCACCTGCCAGTGCAGGAGACATAGGGGCGCAGGACTGATCCATTGTGAAGATCCCCTGGTGGAGGGCACAGCAACCCACTTCAGTATTCTTGACAGAGAATCCCACGGACAGAGGAGCCTGGTGGGCTACCGTCCATAGAGTCACACAGAGTCGGACATGACTGAAGCGACTTAGCACGTGTGCCCACGTGAGACAGCTCCAGGCCCTTCCCTGGTGGCTCAGTGGTAAAGAATCCGCCTGCCCATCCACCTGCCAATCATAAACAATCCGATCCCTAGGTCAGGAAGATCCCTTGGAGAAAGAAACGGCAAACCACTCCAGTATTCTTGTCTGAAGAATCCCATGGGCAGAGGAGCCTGGTGGGCTACAGTCCACAGGGAAGCAAAGAGTCAGACACAACTCACGTGTGTGAGCGACTGAGCGCACCAGAGCACCACTGAGATGCAATACTGCCCATCCTCATTCTACTTAAACAATGATCTGACTGTTGCCCATGCTGCTCGTGGAGAGACTAGATGATAATTAAATAAAAGGTACTGGTGGCTATCCTCCCACATGGCCCTCCTGGGGCCACCACAAATTTCCTCCCCATCCACCCACTCCCACCTCCTCCCCTCACCCCTCCAAGCCGAGCAGTCTCTGTGTGTACTCTGGAAGCATAAACTCACATTATCATTAATCTAAGCCAAGCATCATTGAGAAAGTAAATCTGCTGAAAAGAAACATTTATCCATTTTTAAATTTTGATGATGTACATATTAATCACTGTTGACAATTATCCGCTCCACACCCCCTTGGATGAGTCACCTTGTCCGCATCCGCTCTGTCCTCTGCGTTTGACCCCAGCCTCAATTCTCACCATCATAGCCTCTCTTTGGGGGATGGTTTCACCTAGATCCCAAACTTGACATTCCTCCTGCTCCCAGGAAGTTGGTTATTTACCGACTGAAAATGGAGAATTAAAAGTAGAAAAATAAAACACCTTTCCCAGTGGGGGCCATAAAAGGCTCATGAAGTCATAAAGACAATTACTGGCAGGCCTATATGGAATACCCTCTGTGAGTCATCTGTCTTCTGCTGGCAATAAAGACACGCAGCAAATTAACCATGAGGGAGGCCCGCTCACTTACCCTGTAATTAGACAGAGCTGCAAGATGCTTCCTTTCAAACTTCACGTGGGAGGGTCTGCTCCGGCTCCAGGCGGCCCTCCTCCCAGCCCAGCCAGGCCTGGGCTCCGTTGGCAGCTGCACACACGACCGGGCTTGGAGTGGTGGAAGCAAAGGACAAGGCAACAGCCTCCCTTCAAGGGGGCCTCCCCTCAAGGCCCTGACAGTCTATTTATGGAGGTGGGCAGAGTGCACAGATTCAGAGAAGTGACCATAAGCTTTTCTAAGTGACAGAAATACCTTTCTTTCCCACCACAGCTTTCACCATGGACTCTCATGTGATGTGTATTTCAGCCACGTGAAAGGGCCTGTTTCTCAAGTTTGCCATCTGCCTTCTGGCCTCCAGACTTTGAATGTCCTGTTCCCTCTGCCTGGAATGTCCCTATCCCTACAAGGTCTCATCTTCCAGACAGACAGTGTTAGTCATTCAGTCGTGTCCGACTCTTTGTGACCCCCATGGACTGTAGTAGCCCTCTAGGCTCCTCTGTCCACAGAATTCTCCAGGCAAGAATACTGGAGTGGGTTGCCATGCCCTTCTACAGGGGACCTTCCCAACCCAGGGATCGAACCTGGGTCTCCCACATCATAGGCAGATTCTTGACCCTCTGAGCCACCAGGGTGCCCCCCCAACTTCCAGAGACCAAATGCAAATCACAAGTCCTCCACAAAGCCTTCCCTGATCAAATCTCTGAGCAGGTTAACCAGCTCTTCACTCCCTGCCCACCTTTGTGCTAAACTTTTACTTTGTACTCATCCCATCGATTATAAATCTATGTTTTGAAATTATTTTCCTCACCCTAGATTGTGATTTGGAGGCATTAAGAAGGCTGACTTAATGTCTTGAAATTCCATTTGTCATCCAACGCCCAATCCCAGCTCAAAGCCCCATGCTCTCACCCAAGTACATGCCTGATAAATATTAACTGGAAGAATAAAGAAAAAAAAAAAAACTACCAGCTGAATATATGATGTATTGAGAAGAAGGGGTAAGAGCCAAGTCCAGACCGTGGGGGGAGGGTTGAAGTTACAAGCCTGATCCTTGTGTTTGGTGGAGACAGTGCCCATTCCACACCCCATGTTCTTGGTTCTGAGGTCCTTCCCCTCCACTCTGGACCCTGCTTTTTTGCAATCCTGGATCTGCACTGAAAAGAGGAAAATGAGAAGTGGTCAGGGAGCATCCTTGCATCTCAGGACAATCACCTAAGACATTAAGCTCCCAAGGGCAGAGTCTGGCATGCAGATGAGCATTGGCTCACGGGCCCTATGCTGAAAATAAATTTGCTGGAAGCAAGATGAGTTATTGGTTAAAAATAAAAGTTAAGGTGGTGCTGATGCTGTGTTTTCCTGAGTCCAGTGCATAGGCAGCCAGAACGTTCTCCCAGGATGCTGGTGAGTGGGCAAAGGGCAAAGAATCATAGGGAAGAGGAGAGAATTTGCAGGTTGGTGGCTGGGCTCTTTGAGGAAGGAGAGGAGAGGGGCTGGCAGAAGATCCATATGCCCAGGTGAGCATTTCCACCAAGGCGCCTTTGGTGGATTTCTACCATGCCACCACTTTTGCCCCTTCAAAAGGGCTATTGTGACTTAGAGAATGAACTTACGGATGTCAGGGGGAAGGATGAGAGGAAGGGATTGTTAGGGAGTTTGGGATGGACGTGTATACACTGCTATATTTAAAATCATCAAGTTCCTTCTGTATAGCACATGGAACTCTGCTCAATGTTATGTGGTGGCCTGGTTGGGAGGAGAGTTTGGGGGAGAATGGGTACATGTATATGAATGGCTGAGTCCCTTTGCTGTTCCCCTGAAACTATCACAACACTGTTAATCAGCTATACTACAATACAAAATAAAAAGTGTTTTGTTTTGTTTTTTTAAAGAAAGGGCTGTTGCCAAGTCTTGCCCCAAACTTCCTGCTGAACCAGCAAATCAGAAGGCCTTTCAGTCCAGCAAAGAATATTTATTTATCAGGTATTCACCACATGCCAGGCATTGCTCCAAATGCTACAAATACCAAGGTAAACAATATAGTTCCAGCCCTCATGGAGTTCTAGACCAGTATGAGGTATGGGAGAGGGGCAGTGTGGCGGATATACAAGTAACTAATGAGACTGTCTAGAATGACTGTCTGTCACCACAGTGTTTGATAGGGCCCTGTTCCCATCTGAGAGGTCAGGAAAGGCCACCGTAAGGAAATAACATTCACGTGGAGGCCAGTGGTTGGATAGCATCTTCAGCTCAATGGACATGAGTTTGAACAAGCTCTGGGAGATGGTAAAGGACAGGGAAGCCTGGTGTGCTGGAGCCCATGGGGTCACAAAGAGTAAGATACAACTGAGCAACTGAACAACAACAATGGAAACCAATAGGTGTGGGTGGGAGCCAGTACAGAGGCTCTGGGCCAGCAAGGACCCCCAGACGAACCAGTGTGGCCACAGTGGGTAGGAGGGAAGGCTGCCGGTGGCTAAAACTCAGTGGTTGTAGACCACGCTGAGGAACTGGACTTTCCAAGGGGACTGATGCGGACTGAAGTCCTACCTACTCTCCACTCCCCAAGCCTGCATCCTGGCACAGGGCTGCGTTCCCCAGGGGAGGGTGCCTTTTCCAGCTTCACGAAGGCATCATCTGGGACCAAGCCTGCAGCACTGAGACCACCCAGAGGAGTGCTGGCTCAAACGCACACACACGGGCACTGGGCAATGGTAAGTGTTAGACTAGACATCTCTGAGGCCCCTCCCACACTTGCCTTCTGAAGGTCTTTGAAAGAAGGGGGCAATTGTATCACAGGGGAGGGACCTGTAAGGGAAGAGACCTCAAACCTGAAGAGCCTTCCTTGTCTTTACTGTTCCGTCTGGACCACCCAGCAGACCTCCAACAGTTTCCTCACTGTCTAAAGCCTTGTGGAGGGGAGGCAGCTGCTGGGGGCCTCGTGATCTGTGCAGGACACGGGCCAGGGTTGCTGCAGGAAGGGACACCTTNAAGAGACCTCAAACCTGAAGAGCCTTCCTTGTCTTTACTGTTCCGTCTGGACCACCCAGCAGACCTCCAACAGTTTCCTCACTGTCTAAAGCCTTGTGGAGGGGAGGCAGCTGCTGGGGGCCTCGTGATCTGTGCAGGACACGGGCCAGGGTTGCTGCAGGAAGGGACACCTTGGACAAGCCTTTGTGGGTTGGGTCTTGCAGGCTCTGTGCTCTGGCTTCCTTCAAAAGACAGCCCAGGGAGTGGAGTCCTTGGGGAAAAGGCATTGTTTGCACAGTGTCTGTCATTGCCCGAGGCCTGCAGATCCCCTGGACATGGTCCCCAGATGGCTGGCTCATCTTCCCTGTGCTGGGAGGATGGAGGGTGCTCTGTCAGATCCCATCCATCAGGGCGTCATGGGGGCACCACAGGCACCACTGGCCCAGGGCTCGGCCTCCAGCCCCAGTGCCTGGGGAGGAGAGGCGGCTTCTTCCCTTTCCCTGCCCTCTGGTCCTGCTGTGGCTATCTCCCACCTCCTTCCTCTTCCATGTCTCACCCCTATAGTAGCTGCCCCCAGCCTCCTCTCCCATCCACGTCTCACCCCAGCAGCAGATACCCAAGCTCAAACTTCTGACATCTCCCCGTCCCTGCACCCCTCCTTAGCAGGCTGAGCCTCTCTAAACCACCCCCTGGCTTTAGTTGCTGGCACTCCAGTAATAATAACTGTGTCCATCTCTGGATGCTATCAGTGGCAGACCTTGTCCCAGGGGGACAGAGCAGGGGAGGAGTCCATGAACAAACAGACATATCCTTGCCTGCTCCTAGAATTGTTTAAAAATGATGTGACATCCTACTGTATAGCACAAGGAACTATATTCAATATCCTGGGATAAACCATAAGACCATTCTTTTCCATAGGGTTTATAGATATCTATATCTATATGCTGTGTGCTGTGCTTAGTCGTTCAGTTGTATCTGACTCTTTGTGACCCCATGGACTGTAACCTGCTAGGCTCTTCTGTCCATAGGATTCTCCAGGCAAAAATACTGGAGTGGGTTGCTATGCGCTCCTCCAGAGGAGTCTTCCCAACCCAGGGGTTGAACCCCGGTTCTGCATTGCATTGCAATCCTACATTGCAAGTGGATTCTTTACCGTCTGAGCCACCAAGGAAGCCCATGTATACATGTATAATGGAATCATTTTACTGTCCAGCAGAAACTAACACAACATGTAAATCAACTATACTTCAATAAAATAAATCTGAAAAAAAATCTGTTACATTTGACACTATGTAACATGCTGAGCCTCAGTTTCCTCATTTGTGAAAAAGTGCAAGGGATTATGGAGAAGAACAGATAACATTAACGTGGAAATAACTCCATATGGTGCCTCGTGCAAAATGAATCCTCAATAAATATTAACTATTACCACTGTGCTGTGCTCAGGTGCCCCGTCGTGTCTAACTCTCTGCAACCCCACAGACTGTAGCTCTCCAGGCTTCTCTCCATGGTATTTCCCAGGCAACAATCCTGGAGTGGGTCGTCATTTCCTACTCCAGGGGATCTTCACAACCCAAGGATTGAACCTGCATCTCTTGTGCCTTCTGCATTGGCACTTTACCACTGTGCCACCTGGGAAACCCCAACTATTACCATTAGCTACTATTTATTGGGTGTCTCTGGTTGCCCAGCTGTGTGCTATAGGATTTACACACATGCCACTTGTTCTGCTTCACAACTGGACCAGGTGTGTGACAGTACCCACGTCACACAGGTGGAGACAAAAGCACGGGGAGCAGGATTTAGTCTCTTCGGAGTCAGTGTGACCACAGCACACCACTGAGCTGTACTGCCCATAAGGTCTGGGACCCCAAAGGCCCCATCTGTTTTCTGGGGTGGCATTTCTTCACTCAAGTTCTCTTAGCAATTCCTGAAAGAGGGCTTCAGGAAGGGGAAAAGAGACCAGGAACCCCAGGCTTCCCAATCAATACCGAAGGCAAGAATTGTGACTTTGAAATGTTTGGGGTGGACCTGGGATGCTAACCTTGTCTGCATCTAAACCAACGCGAGGCAAAGAGAGAGGCTGGAAATGGCAAGAAACTGGAGTTCAGAGTGCAAAGCCTAGGCCCACCATTTACTAACCATGTGACCTCAAGCCTCGTAAGAAATGTCTCTGATACATGCATCCCCATCTGTAAAATGGGCTAACATAACACCTGCCTTCTCAGAGATACTCCGAGGCTGAAATGAAACATGAACTGTGAAAGTGATCTTTTTCTACCATAAAGTGACGGTCAGTTATAAAAAACTGTCATTGAGGCACACTGGCTTAGAAGAAATAAGTCAAATTGTAAGAAGTCTTTGGTTAAATTTAACACATGAATACTGAGCTGTATCGAAAGCGCCTATTCAAATTCAAAGATGAGATCAAGGAAATGAATATACTGTCTTATAGTGTTCTATGGGGCTCACAGACCAAGTGCAGAGTAGAGGCAGAATTTCCTGGAGGAATGTTTGCACACTGAGCTTTTGAGAGGAGAATGAGAAGGATGTTGATGCCAAAGGAAGTTGCTCCAGCAGAATACAGATTGATCAAAGGCAGAGGTGGGGAAACCGGAAACAGGCAGAGTCCAGGGTGACTGGACTGGGGTGTACCCACAAGAGAGCATAGGGGAGAGGCTGTGAAGTGGGCACAGTTATTATCCCTACTGAGCAGACGAAGAAACTGAGGCTCAGAGCAGTCACAGAATTCACACAGCAAGTGAATGTGGCTGCAGTCAGCCAGGGGGCTGGCTCCTTGTTCTTAACTATCATTTCAGGGTGGGGCTGTGGGAAGAAGGGGAACAAGGGGCCCTGAAGATGTCTGAGCACCGTGTGAGATGAAAAGATGAAAGATGAGTTGGGAGGTTGCTGTTACTGGGAAACTCAGGTGAATGAGCCCCTTGATAAGAACCAATCATCCCAAGTCTGGCCAAACGTTGCTGAGGCCTTTTCTAGGCTGTGTGTCTAAAGCCCCTCCCAGTGCCTCCTGGGTAGGGGTCAGGAGGGCTGATGATACCATTATACCCCAGCCCCCAGTGCTAACAGCACCCCTGGGAAGGTCTCATGACCCTGGGCCACAAGGTTTGGTGTCCAGATGCCCTCCTCACTCTTGATCTTTTAGGATGGAAGCATTTCTTGAATTCCTGCTGCCTTCAGTATGTGGTTGGACCAGGTGTAGCCTTGCAGCATCTCTGTGTTCTTCAGGATGGGCCACAGTCCTTCTCCTAAGAGGATACAGCAACCTGGCCTTCTCATTTACTGAGCACAGGAGGTGCACAGACAGAGGGGCATAATGGGGAGAACTTGCATTTTGGAGGCAGAACAACACAGACTTGATTCCTGGATGTGCAGCTCACAAGCTGTGTGACCTGGAGAAAAACCCCTTAGTCTCTGTGGGCCCCAGTTTTCTAGTTTGTAAAGTGGGGGCAAATAATACCTACCATGCAAAATGGAGAAGCACAAAGGTTAATTAGTGCCTATCCCAAAGGGAACTCTGTAAATGCCAGGCCTCTTTGATAACCACTCTTACAGGCCAGTGTTTAAAACACCCACTCAGTGGCATTTACTCTTTGCCCAGAGCACCAGCCCAGATAAAGACAGGTAGCTCTAGGCCCTGCCCCCAAAAGGCACAGACAAACGGAGGGGCCTCCTGGCTACCTCAGAGGATAACTCCATCACCAGTTCCTACAGAAGCCCTTTGATGTGGATACAACCCAGGCCTGCAGCCTCATTGCTTATGAAGATGCTGGTGAAAGATTTATAGAGGAACTCCATGGGGGACACAGCAAGAGGAGGGCAAGCTGGAAAGCAAGAAAGTGCAGGTGCCTGGGGACAGAGCATCTGAGAGACGTGATTACAGACTCATCCATGTTAACGGAGATGTGAGCAGGGCTATTGTACACACCGGCTGGCAGGCTGCTCTCAGGAAGGGGACAAAACAAATGCAAGGTGTGCAAGGCCCCTTCCATAGGTTGACTCATTTTGATCCTCACAGATCCTGCCCTGTAGGCAGGTGAGCAAACTGAAGCCAGAGAGGTTAAACAACTTGCCTGGTGCCACACAGCATCACAGACACCAAAAAGAAGGTGGCATTTGAGCTGGGCCATGATAAATGTGTAGGGTTTGTACAAATAGGCTGGCCTAGCAGGGGCCTGCCCTCTGAGCAGGGTCATCACATGGGCAGAGGGTATAAAATAAGCAGAGACAGGAGGGCGACAACAAACTAGGTGCCAGGCGGGACCAGGGGGCATGCTGGGAGCACGTCTGGCGAGGAGCCTACACACTAGGCATTCTTGAGGTCCAAGAAATTCGCTCGTGCCCATGCAGCTGGTGAGTGATAGAGATGTCAAATCTACCTCTCTGGGCGTTTTTACTAAGCCAAGATATGACTTACTCTACCTGAAGAAACAAGATATCAGTGCAAATCAAAAGGTAAAAAAGAACTAAAAATACCCAGTTTAGAGAAGACTGAAGCATGAGATGATAAGAACTGTCATCAAAGCTGGTGACCAAAGGCTCCCGTCCTTCCTCCCCAGAGAAAGGAAGGGGGAGATGGTAAAAGTAGATGGCAGAAGTGGTCCAGGCCTGACTTCACCTCACTGCCCACTGGCTCGGGCCCGAACTCCATAGCCTGACCCTTTCAGCATCTCCATATTCACCTGGCCCCACACTCGCCCCAAGGCCTCACTGCTGCCTGTTCCCCATCACGCTTTTGCTTTAAGAGGGGTTCTCACCATCCCCTGAATCTCCAAGCCCTTTCTCCAGACACTTTCCATCCCTAGCTAACCCCTCCTCCTCTTCCTTCATTTACAAAATGCAGCCAATACCAACTACCTCACGAGACTGTCTCAGGATTCCATGAGATGACCCATTCTCAGAATCCATGGATATTTTTTGAGAATGTTGAGTACCGAGACTTCCCTGGAGATCCAGTGGTTAAGAGGCCGTGTTCCCAATGCAGGGGGCTCAGGTTCAGTCCCTGGTTGGGGAACTAAGATCCCTCACTTCAAGGTCCCCTCCCCCCAAAAATGCAAAGCTGTGCTTTACAATATATTAAAGAAAAAAAAAAAAGAATATCAAGCACCTGCTACACACCAAGCCCTGGGCTAAGCACTGGGGCCCCTAGGGAACAAACCTGAGTCCTTGCCCTGGGGTTGCTGGGTGGTCCTGGTGGTCTGGTGGGGAACAGACCAGTACATCATCCACTTGAGAGCACTGACACTTCGCAAATGCAGCGGTGGGATTTGGGGAGGTTTGCTGGAGAAAGTGACAGTTAAGCTGAGACTTGAAGGATCAGCAGAAGTTGGCAAAGGGCAAGAGTGTAGAAAGCAGAAGGAGCAGCATTTGCAAAGGCTTTCAGGCCATGAAGAGCATGACATTTGGAGAAAGTGTCTGCAGCTCAGTGTGGAGTCACTGGGAGCAGGTGGTTGGGGGCAACCAGAGATGAAGCCAAAGGGTGAAGCAGGGGCTACACCCAAGAGGCTTGAAGACAGCAGTCCTTAATCTTTTGGGGTATCATAGACCCCTTGGAAAGCCTGGTGAAGCATTTGGACCTCTTCCCAGAATAATATCTTTAAATGCATAAAGTAAAATACTTGGGATTACATAGGAAATAAATTATATTGAAGTGCAGTTAAAGAAATATTTTTAAAAAACTAATTTGTAATATAGTAATGTATGAGATTTTTATTAATGCCGTAAATAATCAGTTCTAGTGGCAAGTCTAATTACATAATTTTGAAGTAGTGCTGGGAGAAAACAATATTTCAAGATTAAGTGTAATAACTATAATATGATATAAAAATATCTGTGATTTCCATTGATGACAAAGTCACGGTACTGCCAAAATTGCTATGGATTAGATGCTATGGATGGTGCTTTCATGTGTAATTAAAGGAAACGCTAACTTCAGTGAGAGTTTAGTAGAATTAAAGACTTTTTTCTTCTCACCCATGTTTATAATCCCTTGGCTTTAAAGACTTGTTAAGGAGCATTTCCTTGATCCCTCGCTCTTGAAAAGTCCCTGCCACGGCCACAGCCATTTGTCCAGCCCTCGTCTCCTTCCACCTGTCTGATAGATCCTTCACTTTCACCTGATCAGACTTCTTGCTGTCCCCTAAACATCCCAAGCAGACAGCTGCCTCAGGGCTTTTGCACATGCTGTCCTCTGCTTGGACTGCTGCCCCCCCAAATATGGGCGTGAATCCCTTTCTCCTTTCTTTTAGGACTCCATTCAAATGTCACCTTATCAGAGAAGCCTTCCCTGGCCACCCTGTGAAAACAGCAACGCCTACTTGCCCCCCGCCCCGTACTCATATCCCCCATTCTCTGCTCTGTTTTTCTCAATCATATTTACGCTGTCTGATGTCTGTAAGGTTTTGTTTCTTGTCTTCTTCACCCCACTGGACTGGAAGCTGCACAGTAACTCAGGCTCTATATCACTCGCTTTGTCTCCCCGGCATTTGGAACAGTTTACACTAGAGAGTTTAGCCCGCACTCCCTTCTGCTCATCTAAATCCTTCAGAGCCCACCAAGGCCCACCAGCAACTGGGAGCCCCCGCTGCTACTCCAGCCTTCCCTGGATACCCACTCTCGGGGACGCAAGGCGACTGAGGATGGAAACCTCGCCTTGTGGTTTCTGCATTGCCTCCACCCAGCGTGCCGGGTATGGAACAGGCTTTCAAAAACACAGGTGCCATAAAGAAAATGTGGTGTGTATACATATATATAATTGCATATTACTCAGCCATAACAAGGGATGAAATGGAGTCATTTGTAGTGATGTGGATGAACCTAGAGTTCTGTCATACAGAGTGAAGTAAGTCAGAAAGAGGAAAACAAATAATGTATACTAATGCATATATATGGAATCTAGAAAAATTATATTAATGAACCTATTTTCAGGGCAAGAATAGAGATGCAGACATAGAGAATGAACCTGGGGACACAGAGGAGGAAGAAGAGGGTGGGAGGAATGGAGAGAGTAGCACTGGCATATCCACACTATTGTGTGTAAAACAGACAGCTAGTGGGAAGCTGCTATGTAACAGGGAGCTCAGCCTGCTGCTCTGTGATGACCCAGAGGGGTGGGATGGGGAAGGCGGCTCAAGAAGAGGGGAATGTATGCTTACATTTAGCTGGCTCATGATGTTGTACAGCAGAAACTAACACAGAA
>SJYA01002278.1:2291170-2312778 GCA_006410615.1 Neotragus moschatus | reverse complement strand
GTGGGAGGAATGGAGAGAGTAGCACTGGCATATCCACACTATTGTGTGTAAAACAGACAGCTAGTGGGAAGCTGCTATGTAACAGGGAGCTCAGCCTGCTGCTCTGTGATGACCCAGAGGGGTGGGATGGGGAAGGGGGTGGGAGGGAGGCTCAAGAAGGAGGATATATGTATACATATAGCTGATTCACCTTGAGGTGCATTAGAAACCAAACCAACACAACATTGTAAAGCAATTATACTCCAATAGCAACTAAGGAAAAAAAAAAAAAAAAGCGTGCACCAGCCAGCCTAGGCAGTTTCGTGAATGAATGGAGCTGGCTGGAGGAGACTGTGGAATCCCATCCATAGTGGGCTGAATGGTGGCCCCCAAAGATGTATGTTCGTGTCGTAACCTCCAGAACCTGTGAGTGCTACCTTATTTGGAAAAGGGGTCTTGGTAGATGTAACAAGGATAAGGATCCTGAGAAACGCAGACCATCTTGGATGATCAGTATGGGCCCTCAGTGTCATCAAAGTGGCATTCTGAGAAGCAAGGGAAATGGCATAGATGCTCAGAGGGGAGGGTGATGTGAGGATGGGAGGCAGACAGAGGCTGGAGTGATGCAGCCGCAGGTCTAGGGATGCCAGGGCAGCCACCAGAAGCCAGAAGAGATGAGGGTGCATTCTCCCCTCAGGCCCCCAGAGGAACTGCAGGCTTGCCGGATTTTGGAGTCTGGGCTGCCAGAACTGCAGGGGAATAAATGTCTGTTGTTTTAAGCCACCCAGGTAGTGGTGATTTACTAGAGCAATCACTGAGGAAATTAATGCCCCATCTATAGGACAGCTATAGGGAAACACAGACTAACACTAGGCTTTTCCCCTGTTCTCGCCGCCCCCCCCCCACCAAAAGAACCTGAAAATCCAACCTTTAATGTGCAAGCTCCTGGTTTCTAAGTCTGGGTTTTGGTTGCAGAAGCCAACTCTGGCTAACATGAGCTAACATGAATGCTGTATTAGAAGGAGCTGGATGAGCTCACAGAACTGAAAAGATGAAACAAAACCTGGAAAATGTGCAGGATCCAAGGGAGACCTGTGGTTTCCAGACCGCAGTGACATCTTCTTGAGACACTGATGGTACTGGTCATTCGTGACCACGTCACTGGCAACCACCAGACTCCAACCACGAGGTCACAAGGAAAACATGTGGGGAGTGGGCTCC
This sequence comes from Neotragus moschatus, assembly GCA_006410615.1. Lineage (NCBI taxonomy): Eukaryota > Metazoa > Chordata > Mammalia > Artiodactyla > Bovidae > Neotragus > Neotragus moschatus. The sequence goes on along the minus strand of SJYA01002278.1, from coordinate 2,311,578 downwards.
AAACCCAGGCAGTCAGACTCCAGAGCCTGCACCCTTCCCCACACACAAGGAGCCCATTGAGGGAAGCTCTGTAAAAGGACAAATATCTGAGTGATGGGCACTCCCAGCGGGAGCAGCTTTTAGACTTGTTGTTTGGGACCCACAAGAAGAAATGCATTTCAGATCACAGACCAGCATAGAAACACACCACATATAAACCTGAAACAATATTTACCTTACTGTGTACGATTCCTGAAGACAGCCTTCTTTCCTCTTCTTTTCACTTCCTTTATTTCTTCTTTTCTGTCTCCTCTCTCCCATCTCATCACATCCCATCCTATCCTCCTCATTCTGTTCTACGTTCATTCCCAGAGTGATGTTCATTTCTGAAAGGAAGAGAAAATATTCCCCATGCACGGAAATACTCAGAACAGACAACCACTTAACAATTTACTTAGAGATAAATTTTTCCCCAAATCAAAATTTAAGAATGAGCAACTTGGGATCCCTTCTAAGCTGATTTCAAGATCAGCTAAGGGATCATAAACCACAGTTTTAAAAACACTGCACCAGAGAAACTAATTCTACTGAAAAGAAAAATAAAAATACAAACTAAAACGATAAACAACCAAGAGTATTGAAAGTGAAAGTCGCTCAGTTATACCCGACTCTTTGTGGACCCATGGACTGTAAGCCCCATGGAATTCTCCAGGCCAGAATACTGGAGCGGGTAGCCTTTCTCTTCTGCACAGCATCTTCCCAACCCAGGGATAGAACCCAGGTCTCCCGCACTGCAGGCGGATTCTTTACCAGCTGAGCTATAATGGATGCCCCCAAATACTGAAGTGGGTAGCCTATCCCTTCTCCAGGGGATCTTCCTGACCCAGGAATAGAACTGGGGTCTCCTGCATCACAGGTGAATTCTTTACTAACAGGGCTCTCAGGGAAGCCTCAAAAGTATTGGGGACAAACAAAAAAAAAATGGTTTGAAGCTGGACACAGTCATGGGCTGCCAGTGTACGGCCCTTTCATTAAAATCTTGATCTATTGATCAATGCATTGATTGATGCAACTGTAGTAAGAGAATGTGGGGAGTGCTCTCTTTGGCTTAGAGTTTATAATGACAGCTTTAACTCTAAGCATCGAGCACAAGCCTGATATACAATAGGTGCTCAATAAATATTTAAGTGCCATAAAGGAAAAGAACTGAATACACACACACACACACACACACACACACACACACACACACACACGTATAGCCACTTTCCCAGGTGGCACAATGGTAAAGAATCCACCTGCCCGTCTGAAAGAGAAGCAAGAGACCTGGGCTTGATCCCTGGATCAGGAAAATCCCCTGGAAGAGAGCATGCCACCCACCTCCAGTATTCTTGCTTAGAGAATCCCATGCACAGAGGAGCCTGAAGGGCTACAGTCCATGGGGTTGCAAAGAGTCTGACATGACTGAGTGGCTTAGTGCACACATACAGACACACACACATACATATATATAATTCATCTTGATGACACCTCAAATTAATACAACATTGTAAATCAACTGTACCTAAATTGTTTAAAAGGAAGGAAAAAACAAAATAAATATTTAAGTGCAACTGAAAACAGATCTCAGTTCCCTTGTCCTGTAGCAGTCCGGCAGGAGTTTGGGTGTGGCCATGGGCAGAAACGGACCCACACCCACAAGTGGCCCAGAGCCCAGAAGCCCCTCCAGGCTTGGTGCCTGCCTGTCGCTCCTTCCCAGGCTCCATTTGTCACCATCCTCATAAACACCCAGCCAGAGGAGTGCTTTGTTTCACACCAACCAGCATCATCCTCCCCTCCCCCTCTCCTCGCATCTCTCTTTAGGCAGTGCTATTTGTTAAACTGTAAAAAAAAAAAAAAAAAAAAAAAAAAACCACACCTAAGGAGGCTCTGTGGTTACAGGGCAGGAGGAGAGCAGGGGATGGGACAGGCGGAGAGGAAAGAGGTGCTTTTTCAACTTTGCCTCTAATGTCTTCGTTAATTGAACTCATCAGCTAAAATCATTTGCAGAAATTTAAAAAAANAAAAAAAAAAAAAAAAAAAACCACACCTAAGGAGGCTCTGTGGTTACAGGGCAGGAGGAGAGCAGGGGATGGGACAGGCGGAGAGGAAAGAGGTGCTTTTTCAACTTTGCCTCTAATGTCTTCGTTAATTGAACTCATCAGCTAAAATCATTTGCAGAAATTTAAAAAAAAAAAAAGGAGAGAGAGAGAAAAGGAACTGATCATATGCAGGAGAAATAACTCAGATGTGAAAATCTTTCAGACTGGGAGATTGCACTATTTATTCACCCAAGTGTCCTGCTGTGTCTCTGAAATGCAGTGATTTAATGAGGTGCTGCAAAGGTATTTGTTATTAAGAAATTCTGTCTCTGCTTATTCTCCTCCATGTGATTAGGACGGAGCCAGCGGAAGCTCCTCACCGGCACGCTATTAAAGATTTAGGAGGCTGTTGCTCTCCCCCTGCTCCCCTCTTACAAGCGCCTTTTGAAATGGTTCCAAAATTAAATATTGTACAAGCCGATCAGCCTTGTTTAACGCAGATGCTGAGTGAGATTTAAAAAGAAATTAGAAAAGCATTTGTGTTAACAGATGTTCTTCCTTTTCTCTCTTGGAGCTGAGATGACTGGGGCTGGGTCCCTCCCGAGCCACGCAAGAGCCAAGAGGGATAAGCCCCAGCTTGCACAGGGGCAGAGAGGGGACACCTGGGTCCTCGATCCCTCTGTTGGGGAGGACCCGGGGCCTCTGTAGGAAGGAGAAAAGCAAGCCGCTGACCTGGCAGACTTTCCCAAAGCTCCTGTGTCCCCCCAGAGCCTCCTCCAAGGCCAGGTCCAGCAGGCGCTCGCTGGAACTCTGCAGCCATGCAAACACCAGAACCCAGAGCTTCAGAAAATCAGCAAGTGGACAGAGATCTCTGTCCCTGGACTCATCCAGCTATTGCCTTTGATGTTAGACACAGTCTTCTTAGAGCCTCTAATCCAGACCTTTCATCCAGGCAACAGCAGCCCTGGCCAGCCCCTCAGTAAGTTAGACACCCTGCTTCCTCAGAGTCACACGTTTCCTCCCTTGACGTTCAGCTAGATAGACCATACTAACTTGGTAAGCTCTGGCTGGCATCTTAAATCTCTCTTCAACAGACTTTCTGCTCTGTCCTTGGTTAAAACTGATGGGAGCCATCCCTTGAATAAGTAAAACCATCCAAATAGATGGCAAGTTGAGGCTTCTCAAAGTGCTTACCCCTAATCTGTAAATTGATCCCCATGCCCTTCCTCGAGGCATGAGGAAGAGGTTCAGTGACTTCAGTGATGAGGGCACTAGTAAGTGGCAGACCTGGATCTAGTGCCAGGTCCCCCAAACTTAGTCAACTGTCTCATCTGATATGCCACAGAGATGGAAAAACAGACTGTTTCTTTGCAGATTTACATGTTCGTTTATCGCTGTTGGGGAAACACAAGGCACAGAGATACAGTGACTTGCTCACAACCCCACAGAAGCACCAGGGACAGAATCAGACAAGAATCTGCCTCCCAAGGTCCAGCTGAGTGTTTCCCCATCGGTCAGTCCATTGCACCATCTACAAATGTTTGTTAAGTGGCTGCTGCTTGCTGAGCTCTGTGCAAGGCTCTAAAGACATTTAGGGGAGGGCGTGAGGGGAGGAGCAAACCACAGCCTCGAGAAGAAACAGACATTGAGCAATTTATTGCAGATATGGACAAAAGAATTTGCAAGGAGGATGGGGGCCACGGGACTATAAATGTAGAGAAGTAGAACCAGTCAGAAGTCAACAGCTCCCAAGCAAAGACAACAAACAAATGATAGCCAAGAAACCAACTGCAGGTCTGAGGTCGCCACTAACTGTCCATTTAACCCAGGGTGTCCTTCGCTGCATTCAGCTAGCTCCCCATGGCAGGATCCTGTTCAGTCCCTCCTGCCAGCTCTCACCACATTAGCTGTGGAGCGCTGCCCTTCTTTCTCCCATCCCCTCTGGCAACAAGGATGGCAGAGTAATAATCTCCACCCCACCATAACTCACCACTTCCTCTATGAAGTCCCAGCCCTCCACACACACCCCAGAAGCAAGATGGAAGACAAGTAAAAATGAAAACCAGGCAACTTCCCAATTAACACTCTCAGAAACACCCAGATCTCATCCCCCGCACGCAAACAAAGATCCCCGTTTAAAGACTGGGATGTGGACATCACGTGGGGAATGAAGGTCTCTCTGGGCTGGACTGGCAGTGCCAAGAGAGGGGGTCAGGGGACAGACGCAGTACTGCTGTGACAGACTGAGGGGCGGGCCTGGACAAAGCTCCCCACTGCTCTGGGTCCCTGTCTCCCCATCAGCAGGGGCAGGAGGGGAAGGGCTGAGTCCAGTGCAACCTGAGGTCTGGTGGCCTCCTCCTCCTCTTGGAGGTTCTTCTGTGGAACTCAGCTTTTGACACCCCACAGCTCCTTCCTTAACTCTGAATGCCCCATTTTACATCCCAATCACCCAGGGAACCTTAAGAAGACAGACGCCTAAGAACCACTACTAGAGATCTGGCTCAGCTGGTCTTTGTCAAGACCCAGGGTTTATTTCAGGCACTCGAATGGCCAAGGATGCTGCCTAGCAAGTTAGTTGCAACTAGAGCTCCTCCCTCGAAGCAGAGGAGACCCTTCTTGGCTTTCCTTCTTTGGGCCCTACTATCAGGTCCTCCAAATCCCAGTAACAGCACCCAGAGCAGGGAGCATTCAGCTAGTGTTATGACCCGAAGGCCCTGTCTGTGCTCTTCCTCTAATCTAGGTTACCTCTCCCCTCAATCTCCATCTTTTTCAGAGACCCCGCCACGGGGTCTTCCACAGTCCGCCACCCCAGACAGTCAAGCTGCCCTCCGCATCATCATCACTTAGTATCTGTGCAACACGTAGAGCCCAGTGTCTGGCCTTGCTGCTTGTGGCTGATGCATCTATAGTCCTCTGTAGATGGCAAAGTCTTTGCAAGGAAAGAATTCTTTGCAAATTCTTTGTGTGTTTTATTTATCCTTTCATCCTCCTCACACCAAAGCCTTGCCTAGTGCTTTGAAACATAATAGGGGTTCAGAGTCTTTAGCTGGGGAGACAATAGTAACACATGAAATGGCTAGAGAAGCATATTAAATATGTATATTTCAGAGAGGCAAAACAGCCTTAGTCTAAGACTCAGAAAGGTGGGATCCTGGTTACAGCTCTGTATGTAGGTATGTACGTTAGTCACTCAATCGTGTCTGACTCTTTGTGGTCACATGGACTGTGGCCCACCAGGCTTCTCTGTCCATGGAATTCTCCAAGCAAGAATACTGGAGTGGGTTGCCTCCTCCAGGGAGATCTTCCCAACCCAGGGATTAAACCGCGGTCTCCTGCATTGCAGGCAGATTCTTTACCATCTGAGCCACCAGTAACTTTGTCCATAAAAGCAGGTGGTTGGACTCAACTGTCTCTAGGCTGTGAAGAGCCCCTAATTGCCTCCAGATATTCAGAGAAGCAGCCTTGACTCCTCGTTACTTAAAGAACCAGCACAGAAGCAAAATCGGCATTTCATGCTTTTTCAGCCCGTGACATGATTGGGGAAACACCAGGACACATGACAGTGGAGATTCCTTCCCCTCAAAAAATATGTGTCCATATTTGACACACTCATGTACCTCCGGTCTTCCTTTATCCTCAGCCTCTACCCTCACATCTTACAAAATCCAGGAAGGCGCCAAAGCAATGTTGTGCTTGAGTGAACCAAAAGAGACATGCGCCAAAGGCACTAGGCTAAGTGGCATTATATTAAAAAGTCTCATGATGCAAACTCTTCCAGAGCTCAGTGCCCCGACTTTATCTGGAAGAAGGAGGAAGAAAAACAACTTGTTTTCCTGCCAGTCAAGATCTGCTGGTTCAGCTTCCCTCTCAGCTGGGAATTCCTAGAGCTATAGACTAGGAAGTATAGGGATGGCCTCCAGTTTAGAGACTAAGTTGCTGAGTAAAGGTTGCTAGCTGCTTTCTGGTAGCCACTCCCTCCTGTTTTCTCCGGAACACAGAAAATCTTTCTGATTTTTCACTAGGCACCCAACTAAAAGACGACATTTTCCAGCTTCCTATTAAACGAAGGTGACCATCAAGTAAATAGTACCCAGTGAGACAGACAGAAGTACTGTGTGACACTTCCAGAAAGTCTCCTGAAAGGGAAGGGCCACCTCCTTCTAGCTACTGCGTGTAATGGCTGGAGCTCCAGATGCCATTTTGGACCATGCAGTAAACTTGGGAAAGAAGCCACACAGTAACAAAGTGCCAAATAGAGAAAGTCTTGGTCCCTAACTAACACTTTGGATCCACCACACTTTCTTCTGATTGATTTTACATCTGATTTGTTGCTTCTGATATATTTTATATCAAGGAGGGAAGTCACTATTTGCAGTGGTGTCTGTTGCAGCCAGACCTAATCCTAACTGATACAGCAGACAAAGTGGGCAGAACACTGAACTGAGAGGGAGGGACAGGTTCTTGTCCTGAGTCTGCTATTAGTAACTTTGGGCCAGTCCCTAAATTCTGTGGGCCTAAGCTTAATCTGTAAAATAGATCCAGATGAGAAAGGGAATGAATTACATAGTCTCAAAGGGCCATTCAATTTTCAAACCAGATACTTCTGCTAAAATTTTCAGCTACCCCAGTGACTTAGTATTGACCAGTTGGAGAATCCAGTCAAGAGTCCCCAGTGCACCAGTGAGGGCATCTTTCACCAATGAGACACCACTCAGTTCAGTTCAGTTCAGTCACTCAGTCGTGTCTGACTCTCTGCAAGCCCATGAATCTCAGCACGCCAGGCCTCCCTGTCCGTCACCAACTCCCGGAGTTCACCCAAACCATGTCTATCCAATTGGTGACGCCATCCAGCCATCTCATCATCTGTCATCCCCTTCTCCTCCTGCCCCCAATCCTTCCCAGCATCAGTCCTTTCCAATGAGTCAACTCTTTGCAGCAGGTGGCCAAAGTATTGGAGTTTTAGCTTTAGCGTCAGTCCTTCCAGAGAACACCCAGGGCTGATCTCCTTCAGAATGGACTGGTTGGATCCCCTTGCAGTCCAAGGCACTCTCAAGAGTCTTCTCCAATACCACACTTCANAGTATTGGAGTTTCAGCTTTAGCATCATTCCTTCCAAAGAAATCCCAGGGCTGATCTCCTTCAGGCTGGACTGTTTGGATCTCCTTGCAGTCCAAGGGACTCTCAAAAGTCTTCTCCAACACCGCAGTTCAAAAGCATCAATTCTTCAGTGCTCAGCTTTCTTCACAGAACAACTCTCACATCCATACATGACCAGTGGAAAAACCATAGCCTTAACTAGATGGACCTTTGTTGGCAAAGTAATGTCTCTGCTTTTCAATATGCTATCTAGGTTGGTCAGAACTTTCTATCCAAGGAGTAAGCGTCTTTTAATTCCATGGCTGCAATCAACACGTGTAGTGATTCTGGAGCCCCTAAAAATAAAATCTGACACTGTTTCCACTGTTTCCCCATCTATTTCCCATGAAGTGATGGGACCAGATGCCATGATCTTTGTTTCCTGAATGTTGAGCTTTAAGCCAACTTTTTCACTCTCCTCTTTCATTTTCATCAAGGGGCTTTTTAGTTTCTCTTTGCTTTCTGCCATAAGGGTGGTGTCATCTGCATATCTGAGGTGATTGATATTCCTCCCAGCAATCTTGATTCCATCTTGTGCTTCTTCCAGCCCAGTGTTTCTCATGATGTACTCTGCATAGAAGTTAAATAAGCAGGGTGACAATATACAGCCTTGGTGTACTCCTTTTCCTATTTGGAACCAGTCTGTTGTTCCATGTCCAGTTCTAACTGTTGCTTCCTGACGTGCATATAGGTTTCTCAAGAGGCAGGTCAGGTGGTCTGGTATTCCCATCTCCTGAAGAATTTTCCATAGTTTATTGTGATCCACACAGTCAAAGGCTTTGGCATAGTCAATAAAGCAGAAATAGATGTGTTTCTGGAACTCTCTTGCTTTTTCGAAGATCCAGCGGAAGTTGGCAATTTGATCTCTGGTTCCTCTGCCTTTTCTAGAACAAGCTTGAACGTCTGGAAGGGCACTCAAAAAACCCGCGACCACAGACTTTGGAATTTGATAAACAACTTCAAATTACAGTGCCACAATTTCCTAACTCTGAGACCTTGGACAAGTCATCTATCCTTATCTTTAAAACGGACAGACAATATCCAATGCTGCAGGGGTGTTGAGTGGATTTGTGGGACTGTGAGTGGCAACCCACTCCAGTATTCTTGCCCAGGGAATCCTATGGACAGAGGAGCTTGGTGAGTTATAGTCATTAGTTTGCAAAAGAGTTGGACACGAGCTAGTAACTAAACAACAAAAAACAACAAACATCAAGCTTACTCAGGGCACCAGAGTGGCCCAGTTAATCTCTGTGGATTGTGCCAAAGTTAACTGGATGCCTGGGGAAGAGGCCAAACACCCTGGGCAAACATCCTCTGTCCTCATGGGTCGCCAGCATGGGAACCCTGATCCCCACTAGGCCCATGCTGAGCCACGTGAAAGGGGAAAGACAGCCAGATCTCACTGCTCTCCATAAAGGAAAGAGGGTGGGAATCACAAGAAGGGAAAGAAAGACAAAACTGAGGAGCTGAGATTTGGGTGTGTGAGCACTTCAGCAAGAAAACAAATATCTTTATTGGCTCTGGACAGTCTGCCAATCAGCCACAAAATTACCAGCTTCTCTCTCCTCCCAGAAGGGCCTCCGCGGCTGTACACAAAAGCTGCCAAAGGAACTTCGGGACCTGGAGAATAAAAGCCCCTCTCTGCCTGGTGCGGGCTGATTTGCAATGCATTGCTTCAGCATAATTTCCCAACTCTGCAGCCACACAAAGGCATTTCTGTCCCTATCTGTGAGTTTAATAATTTCTATTTCCTACACCTTGCATTCATAATGCATCCACCCAACCTGGGTTTGGGCTGGGCACTGGCCTTAGGCCTTGGCCACGTCAGATGCCCTCTCTAGGGCCCCAGGCTGAAAAAGCATATATTAGACAATTTAGCATCATCGGAGGATGTAGCAACAGAAGGCAGACAGCCTGACCGCTGTCAAATGTACCTCAAATGTTGTCACCTGGCCCTTCATGGTCCTTTACCCCACGTCATTAATTTATTTATTCTGTGCAGCAACTACTAATGGTCGACATTCTCCCAGACACACTAAGAACTGGTTTCCTATCACGGATAGCACAGTACTGAGGAGGTGTGATATATATATATGGGGTAGGCGTGATTTGATATAAGTGCACTTGCCCATAGGGCTTCCCAGGTGGCACTAGTGGTAAAGAACCTGCCTGCCAATGCAGGAGACATAAGAAATGCGGGTTCAATCCCTGGGTTGGGAAGATCTCCTGGAGAAGGGCATGGCAATCCACTCCAGTATTCTTGCCTGGAGAATCCCATGGACAGAGGAGCCTGGCAGGCTACAGTCCATAGGGTCACATAGAGTCAGACACTACTGAAGCAGCTTAGCACACACATATGCTCTTGACCGTAACTCTGGGAAGGTGGGTACCATGTCCGTTCAAGTTCACTCTTGATATCTTTAGTACTTGANACACGTGTAGTGATTCTGGAGCCCCTAAAAATAAAATCTGACACTGTTTCCACTGTTTCCCCATCTATTTCCCATGAAGTGATGGGACCAGATGCCATGATCTTTGTTTCCTGAATGTTGAGCTTTAAGCCAACTTTTTCACTCTCCTCTTTCATTTTCATCAAGGGGCTTTTTAGTTTCTCTTTGCTTTCTGCCATAAGGGTGGTGTCATCTGCATATCTGAGGTGATTGATATTCCTCCCAGCAATCTTGATTCCATCTTGTGCTTCTTCCAGCCCAGTGTTTCTCATGATGTACTCTGCATAGAAGTTAAATAAGCAGGGTGACAATATACAGCCTTGGTGTACTCCTTTTCCTATTTGGAACCAGTCTGTTGTTCCATGTCCAGTTCTAACTGTTGCTTCCTGACGTGCATATAGGTTTCTCAAGAGGCAGGTCAGGTGGTCTGGTATTCCCATCTCCTGAAGAATTTTCCATAGTTTATTGTGATCCACACAGTCAAAGGCTTTGGCATAGTCAATAAAGCAGAAATAGATGTGTTTCTGGAACTCTCTTGCTTTTTCGAAGATCCAGCGGAAGTTGGCAATTTGATCTCTGGTTCCTCTGCCTTTTCTAGAACAAGCTTGAACGTCTGGAAGGGCACTCAAAAAACCCGCGACCACAGACTTTGGAATTTGATAAACAACTTCAAATTACAGTGCCACAATTTCCTAACTCTGAGACCTTGGACAAGTCATCTATCCTTATCTTTAAAACGGACAGACAATATCCAATGCTGCAGGGGTGTTGAGTGGATTTGTGGGACTGTGAGTGGCAACCCACTCCAGTATTCTTGCCCAGGGAATCCTATGGACAGAGGAGCTTGGTGAGTTATAGTCATTAGTTTGCAAAAGAGTTGGACACGAGCTAGTAACTAAACAACAAAAAACAACAAACATCAAGCTTACTCAGGGCACCAGAGTGGCCCAGTTAATCTCTGTGGATTGTGCCAAAGTTAACTGGATGCCTGGGGAAGAGGCCAAACACCCTGGGCAAACATCCTCTGTCCTCATGGGTCGCCAGCATGGGAACCCTGATCCCCACTAGGCCCATGCTGAGCCACGTGAAAGGGGAAAGACAGCCAGATCTCACTGCTCTCCATAAAGGAAAGAGGGTGGGAATCACAAGAAGGGAAAGAAAGACAAAACTGAGGAGCTGAGATTTGGGTGTGTGAGCACTTCAGCAAGAAAACAAATATCTTTATTGGCTCTGGACAGTCTGCCAATCAGCCACAAAATTACCAGCTTCTCTCTCCTCCCAGAAGGGCCTCCGCGGCTGTACACAAAAGCTGCCAAAGGAACTTCGGGACCTGGAGAATAAAAGCCCCTCTCTGCCTGGTGCGGGCTGATTTGCAATGCATTGCTTCAGCATAATTTCCCAACTCTGCAGCCACACAAAGGCATTTCTGTCCCTATCTGTGAGTTTAATAATTTCTATTTCCTACACCTTGCATTCATAATGCATCCACCCAACCTGGGTTTGGGCTGGGCACTGGCCTTAGGCCTTGGCCACGTCAGATGCCCTCTCTAGGGCCCCAGGCTGAAAAAGCATATATTAGACAATTTAGCATCATCGGAGGATGTAGCAACAGAAGGCAGACAGCCTGACCGCTGTCAAATGTACCTCAAATGTTGTCACCTGGCCCTTCATGGTCCTTTACCCCACGTCATTAATTTATTTATTCTGTGCAGCAACTACTAATGGTCGACATTCTCCCAGACACACTAAGAACTGGTTTCCTATCACGGATAGCACAGTACTGAGGAGGTGTGATATATATATATGGGGTAGGCGTGATTTGATATAAGTGCACTTGCCCATAGGGCTTCCCAGGTGGCACTAGTGGTAAAGAACCTGCCTGCCAATGCAGGAGACATAAGAAATGCGGGTTCAATCCCTGGGTTGGGAAGATCTCCTGGAGAAGGGCATGGCAATCCACTCCAGTATTCTTGCCTGGAGAATCCCATGGACAGAGGAGCCTGGCAGGCTACAGTCCATAGGGTCACATAGAGTCAGACACTACTGAAGCAGCTTAGCACACACATATGCTCTTGACCGTAACTCTGGGAAGGTGGGTACCATGTCCGTTCAAGTTCACTCTTGATATCTTTAGTACTTGACAATATCTGTACATAATAAGTCCTCAATTCTATTTGATGAATATTGAGTGAAAATGTAAATGACTATCAAGATCTGTAAGTGTAATGAAGAGATTTTGTTTTTTAAGTCTTGCTCTGTTTGGCATGACAGGGTGGGGTGGGGGAACAGGAGGAAGGTACCAGTCACAGGACATCTAAATGCCAGGGTCGCTGTGGAGATGGCCCTGGAGGAGAGCAGAAGTGTGATTTCACAGAAGGAGGCACAGATGAGAGAAGCCGCTCCCTGCCAGGGCAAAGAGGCTGCGGAGGCAAGAAGAACATTAGGAGTTTGGGGTGGAATGGTAGGCCTGCCAGCTGAAGGAGTAGGTTGGCCCCAGTGATCTAAGGCCTCACTCGGAGGCCAAATTGGGAATGACATCAGAGAAACTTAAGCTTGGGTCCCAGCTTCATCGTTTATCAGCAGCGAGATATCCATCATGACCTCTCACCTCGGCCTTCTCCGGTGACTCAGCAGTAAAAAATCCACCTGTCAATGCAGGAGACACGGATACAGTCCCTGATCCAGGAAGATCCCACATGTCTCAGAGCAACTAAGGCCATGTGCCACAATTATTGAGCCTATGCTCTGAGAGCCCAGAAACTGCAACTACTGAGTCCACAGGCCACAACTACTGAAACCCATGCACCCTAGAGCCCATGCTCGGCAAGAACAGAAGCCACCACAGTGAGAAGCCTGCACACCCCAACTAGAGAGTAGCCCTCACTTGGTGCAACTAGAGAAAGCCTGCACGGCAATAAAGGTCCAATGCAGCCAAAAATAATAAATAAATATATTATATACACACGTATATGCATATATATGTATATAAAGACCTCTCACCTGCATGTTCTTTTCTGATAAGTATGATCACTGCCAATCTCTCCCTTCTGTCATCGCCATGAGCTGAAAAGCAGTGGTCCTACACGTAAGGCAGGGAGCATGGCCAGTTCATGAGGTTTCGGTGGAAGTTATATCTGCTTTTCACAGGGATCCTGACACTTCTGATTCAGGCAGAATCTGAGCCTCTCATGCACCCCCAAGCTCGCCTCTCCTTTCTGTTTGGGAAATGCCACAAGATCGCTGTACCCCCACCCCTGCAGGGAGAGCTAATTTCCTCAAGTAGAGTGAGAGGCCCGGAGGGCATGATGGGCTGGAGCAAACTGTCTGCCACTGACTCAGGTCATAGAAGGGTTAGGTGAGTGGCTGATGGGGGCCCATGTGTCCCCCAGACGCTTCCCTAAGCAGGCGGCACTCACTATATGCTGCTTCCTGCAGACAGTGAAGGAGAGCCCTCCTCTTCCTCTTGCCTTCCACCAGCCATATCACAGATGCCTTTCTGTCTGACTCAAGCTTCTTTGCACCTTCCCGTGCAGGATACCTATGCCAGTACTGAGATCAGAGTAATATCAGAAGGGTTAGATTTGGAATGGATCCTTATCCTCACCTTCATTTCACAGATGAGAAGACTGAGGCCCAGAAAGGCAATGAGACCTGCCCAAAGTCACATTGAGTCAAGAGTGGAGGCAGTGGCAACTGAATGTACACACAATGGCTGGCTGTTTCTGCCTATACAAGTTAGAAAACTTCTAGCTGCAAGTAATAAAATGCCTAGCCCCAAAGGGCTTAACAGTGAGACTATGTATCACCTGATATAACAATGAAAGTGAAAGTGGAAGCTGCTCAGTTGTGTCTCTTTGCCACCCCATGGACTACACAATCCACGGGATTCTCCAGGCCAGGATATTGGAGTGGGTAGCCTTTCCCTTCTCCAGGGGATCTTCCCAACCCAGGGATCAAACCCAGGTCTCCCAGACTGCAGGTGGATTCTTTACCAGCTGAGCTACCAGAGAAGCGCAAGAATACTGGAGTGGGTAGCCAATCCCTTCTCCAGCGGGTCTTCCCAACCCAGGAATCAAACCAGGGTCTCCTGTATTGCAGGTGGATTCTTTACCAGCTGAGCTACCAGGGATATAACAATAGGTACTCTTAATTCAGTTGATCAATATCAAGAGCTGGTTCGTCCCCTCTCTCTGCTCTGCCGTCTCCAGCATGTTGGCAGTTGTCCTCAAGCTTATCTCCTCATGGTGATAAAGTGGCTGCAGCAGCTCTCAGCATATGCTCTCACATAATAATAACCCTCCAAAAATAGAATGCCCCTCTTTTGTGCTCAATTCAGGGTGAGAAATCCAAGAGTCCCTGCAGGCTCTATTGTGCCTCCTTGGTTAGAACTGCAAGGTGACTGAAGTGAAAGTCGCTCAGTTGTGTCCAACTCTTTTTGACCCCATGGACTGTACAGTCCACGGTGATTAGACTGAGTGTAATTGCCTGGCTGCCTGTATGACTGACCCCTGGGCCTGGGAGAAGCTAGCTTTCCCTGAGGTGCATAGGTACAAGAGACCTAGACAAAGGAAAGGTTCTGCCAGTAAAGAACAATGTGGAGGCTGAACAGAGGGCACGCAACCACTATCTGGCCATGCTGCCCACATGCGATGCTACCCTTCAGCCTCCCAGGGACAGTGAGGAAACAGGTTTCACAGGAATGCAAGAGTCCGTCAGCATTTGTTGCCGCCTAAGTCTGCTTTGCTCCTCTTTAAACTCAGGCACAGGGCTAAGCACCCAGGATTGAATCCGTACTAGCCCTCTGAGATAAAACTACCAGCGTATCACTGAAGCTTCAATTCACTCAGCCACTTAAGAGCAGAAGCTGTACTTCTCAACTCTGTACCCCAGCATTTACCCTCACACCCTGACACAGAGGAGATGCTCACAAAATGTTGCTGAGCGAATGAATAAAATCTGTAACTCTAAGACAATTATCTCTCATACAGGGCTGTAATTGGAATCCACTGTAATAACGCAGAAAAAAAGCATTTTGTTAAAAGTACAAGGAAGTGTTACTATTTTCATTATTTCCCTTTCCTCTCTTTCTTCTCCACCTTAGAAAAATCTGACTCTATACACAAAGTTCCCCACTGGAAAGCTTGAGGGTGGGTGAAGAGAACATGAGAAAACAAGTCCTAATTCAAGGTCTGTGTTAGTCAGCTCAGGCTCTGAAACAGAGTAGCACAGACTGGGGATCGGGCTGGATAGAGCAACTGAAATCTACTTCTTACTGGTCTGGAGGCTGGAAGCCCAAGATCAAAATTCCATCAGGGTTGGGTTCTGGTGAGTGCTGTCTTTCTGACTTGCAGACAGCCATTTAACATTAATTACTGCTAGTGTTAGTCACTCAGTTGTGTCTGACTCTGTGATCCCATGGACTGTAGCCCACCACATTTGTCTGTCCATTGAATTCTCCAAGCAAGAATATTGGAGTAGATTGCCAGTCCCTTCTCCAGGGGGTCTTCTCGACCTGGGTCTCCTCCATTGCAGGTGGATTCTTTACCAGCTGAGCCACTAGGAAAGCATTAACATTAGTTACCCACCTCTAAATACAGTAGGTTAAGAGGTTAGACTCCAACATATGAATTTTGGGGATGGGACACATTTCAGTCCACAAGTTCTGAGGAATGTTCTGGAATTGTTCCTCTGGTTTTAGGAACCAAACTTAACCATACCCTGTCCTTCATGATCTGTGTCACAGCAGAATGTCAGAGGAACTGTGGCATCTGTTCTGGTACATTCTCAGATCTCATCAGCTGATCCTGCCATTCTTAGTATCACTCTCAGACTCAGCCAGCCCCTTGTCACTTCTTTCTCTGCCCAGGACACAGGCATAAACGTCTAATGACCCATTCGGACTCCAGCTGCTGGTGTACTAACCCTGGCCTTCCATTAAAGCTAAAAGACCTGCACACTTGTTTGATTCTGGCATCATTCATCAGGATTGATGAGATCAATTGTTGCCAACAATTCCAAAACCACAATCACTTAACAGATTTATTTCTCACTAATCTACATGCTCAATGCTGCTGGACATGGGACTGTGCTCCAGGCAGTCACTCGGGGACCCAGGCAGATGTAGGTTCCTCCAGACTCTGATATCACCACCTCAGGACTTTCTAAAGAGAGAGAGAAAAAAAAAAATGGAGAAAAATGCACACCAACTCTGAAATGCTCACAGGTCATTTCTGGTTACACTCCACTGGTTAAAACTGGTCACATAATAGGGATTAACTCATTCATGCGAAATGGAAAGGGAAGAGATTTTGAAATATTGGTGAGCATGAGTAATGTCTGTCAAACTCACTCCCTCAAATAACCATGACTTCCCCCTAGCCAAGAAAGTCCACACGTTCCCTTCTTCTCCTCCAGGGTACAGAATTTATATGTACTTATATATTCTCAACGTATGCACCCAGCAATAGGCAGAGGGTCACCCATTATTTCTAAGTTAATAATTTCAACATTTTTCTACTAAACTCCCCAGAAATGGGAAAGGATGACTCTCTAGCTTTCTTCTGCTCAGAAACTCACAGTACCTCTGCCCACCCACACAGACCGCCCTGCCCTCTCCTATAGCCCTGCCCTCTACCTATAGCAAGGTATTCAGGACTGATATCATCATTTAGCCCACCGCTGCTCCCAACCCCATGCTGGACTATGCTGGAGAGCACTTACAAGCACCCAGTGCTTCCCCTCCCCCCAGGGCCCCAGTCCCATCCAAAGATAAATAATTCAAGCCAAGACATTCGACTGTGCCGCTGCCGTGCCAGGAATTTAGTGCATGTGCTCCTTTTGCTGCCACAAGAAAAATTACAAATTGATCCACAGGACCTGACTCGCTGCTCATACTTCTCCAGGGCTGCCACTGATGCTTCTCTCTAGAAGTAATGGCTGGACCGGTGACAGTAGGATTTAAGTCTTCTGTGGGGGGTGGAGGAGGTGCTGGGGGTAGTAAGCTGAAAAGGTGAGAAGGGTGAACCATGGGAGGAGAGCCTAGGCCTTGACAATGATGAAAAATGCTAGATGTCTTCACCTAGAGCCCTCGTGGAGAAATAGGACAAGCCCTTTGCAACTCACTGGGCAGGATCTTTGTCTTCTGCTTCCTTTAGAGTAAGGACTGAAAAATACTAACACAAGCCACAAGTTCTTGAAACTTTATTATGTGCTAAGCACTAAGTTCCAAATAGGAAAAGGAGTACACCAAGGCTGTATATTGTCACTCCACTTATTTAACATATATGCAGAGTACATCATGAGAAACGCTGGGCTGGAAGAAGCACAAGCTGGAATCAAGATTGCCGGGAGAAATATCAGTCACCTCAGATATGCAGATGACACCACCCTTATGGCAGAAAGTGAAGAGGAACTAAAAAGCCTCTTGATGAAAGTGAAAGTAGAGTGTAAAAACCGGCTTAAAGCTCAACATTCAGAAAACGAAGATCATGGCATCTGGTCCCATCACTTCATGGGAAATAGATGGGGAAACAGTGGAAACAGTGTCAGACTTATTTGGGGGGGCTCCAAAATCACTGCAGGTGTTGATTGCTGCTACTGCTGCTATTGCTGCTAAGTCGCTTCAGTCGTGTCCGACTCTGTGTGACCCCATAGATGGCAGCCCACCAGGCTCCCCCGTCCCTAGGATTCTCCAGGCAAGGACACTGGAATGGATTGCCAGTTCCTTCTCCAATGCATGAAAGTGAAACGTGAAAGTGAACTCGCTCAGTCGTGTCTGACTCTAGCGACTCCGTGGACTGCAGCCTACCAGGCTCCTCCATCCATGGGATTTTCCAGCAAAAGTACTGGAGTGGGGTGCCATTGCCTTTGCAACCATGAAATTAAAAGACACTTACTCCTTGGAAGGAAAGTTATGGCCAATAGCATATTGAAAAGCAGAGATATTACTTGGCCAACAAAGGTCCATCTAGTCAAGGCTATGGTTTTTCCAGTGGTCATGTATGGATGTGAGAGTTGGACTGTGAAGAAAGCTGAGCACTGAAGAATTGATGCGCTTGAACTGTGGTGTTGGAGAAGACTCTTGAGAGTCCCTTGGACTGCAAAGAGATCCAATCAGTCCATTCTGAAGAAGATCAGCCCTGGGATTTCTTTGGAAGGAATGATGCTGAAGCTGAAACTCCAATACTTTGGCCACCTCATGCAAAGAGTTGACTCATTGGGAAAGACCCTGATGCTGGGAGGGATTGGGGGCAGGAGGAGAAGGGGACAACAGAGGATGAGATGGCTGGATAGCATCACCGACTCAATGGACATGAGTTTGAGTAAACTCTGGGAGTTGGAGATGGACAGGGAGGCCTGTCGTGCTGCGAGTCATGGGGTCACAAAGAGTCAGACACGACTGAGCGACTGAACTGAACTGAAGCACTAAGTGCTTCATATGCAGCAATTCATTAGAATTAGGCTCAGCTTGGAGTTCATTAGATTCATTTGGATTCATTAGAATTAGGCTCAGCTTGAAGTACAGTAAACCCAAAATAACAGTAGTTTAGGTAGGATGTTTATCTTAGCTCCCGGGATAGGCTGTCCAGGGATAGTATGGACATCACAGTATTCAAAACCCAGGTTCTTTCTGTCTTGTTGCTCTGCTTGCCTAATCTCCACTTCCAAAGTCACTTTATGTCCCAAAATGACTGTTCCAGTTCTAGCCACTGTGCCTGAATTCCTGCCTACGGGATAGTATAAGGGAAGAATAAGAGTTTGATCCTTCTATTTAAGGGCATGTCCTAGAAATCACTCATATTACTTCTACTTCAGTTCCACTGGCCCAACCTTAGTCATGCAAAGGAGACTGGGAAATGTAGTCTTGATTCCAGGCAGCCATGTGTTCCAGGCAGCTTGAGTCTGAGCAAACTCCAGGAGATAGTGAAGGACAGGGAAGCCACGCTTGCTGCAGTCCATAGGTTCACAAAGAGTCAGACACAACTGAGCAACTAAACTGAGCTGAACTAAACTGTATAACTCCTAGATGTTGTTGCTGTTGCTCAGTTGTTCAGTCATGTCTGACCCTTTGTGAACCCATGAGGTACAGCACGCCAGGCTTCCCTGTCACCAACTCCCAGAGCTTGCTCAAACTCATGTCCATCGAGTTGGTGATGTCATCCAACCATCTCATCCTCTGTCATCCCCTTCTCCTCCTGCATTCAATCTTTTCCAGCATCAGGGTCTTTTCCAATGAGTCAGTTCCTTGCATCAGATGGCCAAAGTATTGGAGCTTTAGCATCAGCCCTTCCAATGATTATTCAGAACTGATTTCTTTCAGGATTGATAAGTTTGATCCCCTTGTTGTCCAAGGTACTCTCAAGAGTCTTCTCCAATACCACAGCTCAAAATCTCCAACACCACAGTTCAAAAGCATCAATTCTTTGGCACTCAGATTTCTTTATGGTCCAACTCTCACATCCATACATGACTACTGGAAACACCATAGCTTTGATTATACAGATTTTGTCGGTAATGTCTCTGCTTTTCAGCATGCTGTCTAGGTTAGTCATCACTTTTCTTCAAGGAAAAGCAAAAAACAAGACCAGGAGCTGACAGTGGCTTAGATCATGACCTCCTTATTGAAAAATTTAGACTTAAATTGAAGAAAGTAGGGAAAACCATTAGACCATTCAAATATGACCTAAATCAAATCCCTTATAATTATATGGTGGAAGTGACAAATAGATTCAAGGGATTAGATCTGATAGACAGAGTGCCTGAAGAACTATGGATGGAGGTTCATAACGTTGTACAGAAGGCAGTGATCAAAACCATCCCCCCGAAAAAGAAATGCTAAAAGGCAAAATGGTTATCTAAGGAGGCCTTACAAACAGCTGAGAAAAGAAGGGAAGCTAAAGGCAAAGGAGAAAAGGATAGATATATCTCTGAATGCAAAGTTCCAAAGAATAGCAAGGAGAGATAAGAAAGCCTTCCTCAGCGATCAATGCAAAGAAATAGAGGAAAACAACAGAATGGGGAAGACTAGAGATCTCTTCAAGAAAATTAGAGATACCAAGGGACTATTTCACGCAAAGTGGGCATGATAGAGGACAAAGACAGTATGGACCTAACGGAAGCAGAATATATTAAGAAGAGGTGGCAAGAATACACAGAAGAACTATACAAAAAAGATCTTCATGACCCAGATAACCACGATGGTGTGATCACTCACCTAGAGCCAGACATTCTGAAATGTGAAGTCAAGTGGGCCTTAGGAAGCATCACTATGAACAAAGCTAGTGGAGGTGATGGAGTTCCAGTTGAGCTATCTCAAATCCTGAAAGATGATGCTGTGAAAGTGCTGCACTCAATATGCCAGCAAATTTGAAAAATCAGCAGGGCCACAGGACTGAAAAAGGCCAGTTTTCATTCCAATCCGAAAAAAAGGCAATGCCAAAGAATGTTCAAACTACCACACAACTACACTCATCTCACATGCTAGCAAAGTAATTATTGTACAAAAAGGAGAGAAAAGTGACTGAGGGGCCATTAGCAGCATCAGTCGCATCAATCATCTCACATCAATTTCTTGAGGCAGTACTGTTATTAAATGTCTTTTTAATAAGATAACTGGCATACAAAACTTTTGCATGAAACTCCCTGATCAAAATCATTCTTATCCTTCAAGTTTTACCTTGTCAGTGACCTTCCACCTCTCATTAAGTGTTTATCTCTCAGGCCACACAAGAGGGGCTGTGTAATACCCTTGAAATCAGGGCAG